>JAKSZT010054160.1:2618524-2661515 GCA_026826555.1 Tolypeutes matacus
ACTGCACCACACACACTCACACATACCACACCCACACACAACACACACCTCACTCCTCCACCACACCATGCCACACCACATATACCACACACACACCACACTCTTGTATACACTTTCACATGTGCACGTGCATGCACACACACACACACACACAAACACTGGCGTAGACAGGCATTTGATTATTCAGAACCCTTTCTACAACCCCACTCTGCACCAGGCTCCATGCTGGGGGCTGGGGATACAGGCTTGAAAGAAGTTCTGCTTGGGTTGGTAGGGAAGACACACAGGGGGACCAATTGTCTGTCTTCTAGTTTTGTCCATATCACCCTGCATTGGTGTCATGTGTGCTGTAGGCATGTGAGTACAGCGTGGTGGAGTGGGTAAGAGTGCAGGCTCTGGGTCATACTCCCTGGATTTGAATCCTGGTGCTGTTATTTTGTAGCTGTGTGACCTTGGGCAAGTCATTCAACCTCTCTGTGCAACAATGTCCTTACCTGTGAGATGGGGATAATAATAGAACATTGTGCACAGGGACATGTGAGGGTTAAATGGGGCAGGTAACACAAGTACCATCTTCCCCAAATCGTAGTTGTTATTTATAGATGTGCAGAGTGGCTGAATCGGCCTGAGGAGGTGTGGCCTGGGGTGTAGGGATAGGCTTCAAGGAGGAGGTGATATTTGAATTTGGAGCTTTGAAGGCTGAAGGAAAGGAGAATTTATCCCAGGCAGAGAGATCAACATGTGCCAAAGGCTTAGAGGCATGGCTGGAGGATAGTATATGGCATTGGGAGGAGATTGTTGGGGGTGGGGGCCAGGGAGAAGATTCTGGAAAGGAGGACAGGGCCTCATAGTGACAGACCTTGTATTTCATTCTGAGGAGGATGAAGTTTCCCTGTAGGAGGTGGGTCCACTGAAAGTTTGCAAGCAGGTCAGCAATCCTATGAGAATGGAGCAAGGCTATGGGGAAGCAGGGGGTGGGGTTGGGGGTTGGTGGGCCTGGAGGCAAAGGCACCCCGAGGAGGCTGGTGAAATGGTCTTGGCAAGAGATGATGGGGCACACCCTCCCACCACACACACACACTCACTCCTACACCTTCATACACATTAGCACACGCATGGGCTCACAGTTATACTCACACACACACACCTCCTTTCACTCTTGCCTCTCAAACTATATGTAAATGGACTATTTAAGTCAAATTCCACTTCTCAGCAGAGGCTCTTGACTTCCTTAATTACCTGACAGTAGGTTGGCAGAGATGTGACTGATGGCAGAAACTGCCAAAATAAATTTCCGAGGGCCTTCAGTGTTCCTCTGAGGTGTGAAGGGCTGCCTTGGAGATGTGTGGGCGTCCGCAGCTCTGGGCCGGTGGAGCCGGCAAGAGACGGGGCCTCTGGTTCTGACCTCTGACTCTCCAGCTGGAAAATGGGAGAGTCGAACCCGCTCTACAAGGGGGGCTTCATGGGGTTAAACAAACACTTGAGTGCACCAGAGAAAGGTCCACAAGTGAGCAGGGGACTCCTTTCAAAGCAACAAGGAAAAGGTGTTGGGATGGAAGTCTACTGAGCACCAAGCTTGGGGCCAGGAGCTGCTGGGGATTTTACTGTGAGTCAGAAAAGGCACCCCAGGAAACCAGCATCCCCTCCAATGGGTGTGGGCCATCCTGGAGGACCGCCGCTGTCTATCCAAAGAGATGCTAGGGTCTCCGGGTGCTGGACGGGGAAGAGAGGACATCCTGCTTGGTTGGAGGGGCAGTGTGTGTACCGAGCCAAGCCTTTGAAGGGCAGGTAGGGTTTTGGCTGTGGAGACAGGAGGATGGGCACAGTATAAGGGCTTGGGATCCTCCTCGATTGTCAGGAGGGACAAGGCAGGTGGGCGTGTTTGGAGGCCTTGGTCTTGGTTTTCTTTGCATTTAAGAAACAGAAACACATTCAGCACGGCTCAGGCAGAGGCAAGGCCCGTGTGGGAAGGCTCCATGGTGTGTCTTGGGGCACTGGAGTGGGAGGAGCAGTAGCCTTCAGAAACAGCCAGACCCTGGACTGGCCAATCGAGAGAGCTCTGGTTTGACTTTGGACCACTCCACAGGAATCCAGTCCGTGGCCTCTGGTCTTCTCGTCACTTCTTCATTGCTGTTCTTTCATGGCTCATGAAGGACAATGGCTACCCTCTTGCTTGCCACATCCTGGATCCAGTGACCAGAGCTCTTTGCCCTCATTCAAGGGTGTCTGGGGAGAAGATCTGATGGTCTTGCTTGGTCTAACCAGGTCCTACAGTAGACCAAGAGTGGCTAATCCCTCTGCAGAACTGTGGGTGCTGAGTGGCTCCCGGAGCAGCGGAAAGGGGCTTGGCCTGCTGGCCTCTCCTCCTCTCTCCAGCCTTGAGAGCCAGGCAGAAGAAAGCATTTGTGTTTGTGGGCACTGGGGAGCCATGGCAGGTTTTAGAAAGGCTGCATGAGTCTAGATGCTTATGCGGGCTTGGTGGGCAGAGAGGGAACAGGAACAAAAGAAAGAATTTCCCAAACCTGTGTGACTTAAAATATAGAATCTTTTCCCTTCAGCCTGAAGCCATCCCTGAGTGAGAGCCTGAGGCAAAATTCTCCTTTCCTCAGAGGAACAGCAAGGGGGTGCTTCCTGGAATGTGTGTGTTGGGTCTTGGCCCACAGAGGCTGGTAGGTGGACAGGATGGGTGGGGAGTGCAGGACAGGAAGTTTGAAGCCTGTGCTCAAAGGTGACCTGGAGCCCTGGGAGGCAGCTGGGGTGGGGCTGTGGAAAACCACTGTCCTGCTTTGCTGGCGCTGTCTTAACAAAGTACCGCACACTGGGCACTCACAGTCCTAGAGGCCGGAAGTCTGCAATCAAGGTCGGAAGAGAAGTCTGTAGGGAAGAATCTGTTCCAGGCCTCTGCCTGGCTTCTGGTGGGTGGCTGCAGCGTTCCTTGGCTGGGGAGGGGGGGGCAGGGCAGGCTTAACTCCATCTCCGCTTCTGCTGTCCCATGACCATCTTCCTGTGTGTTCGTCCGTGTTGCCTCTCCCCTTTCCATAAGGACAACAGTCACCTTGGATTAAGGGCCCATCCCACTCCATTGTGACCTCATTTTAACTTAACCAATTCCATTTGCAAAGACCCTATTTCCAAGGGTCACGTTCACAGGTACCTGGGGGTGGGACTTTAACCTATCTTTTGGGGGGACACAGTTCAACCTATAAGAACCACCATTTTTAACAATCACGGTCTAGCCGGTGTTTACTTTGCTGGGAATGTTCAGTAAGTGTGGAGCCCGGAATCGAAGGGAGCCAGAGAAGACGTGCTTGTAACCCTGGAGAAGTGTCTAGAATTTGGTTGCTTTTCCAGCATTCCTAAACAGGAGGAACCTTGAGTCAAATGAACTCTTAGGCTGAGGCTCAATGTATAAAATAGACCGAACCAGAGCTGCTCTGGGTGGGAGGCCTGGAGGCCCTCTCGAGACTGCTGCAGAGGCTGGGAAAGGTGCCCTCTGGAGGGTCACACCTGTGTGCTCCAGTCCCACTGCTTATCCTTCCCCGGTCCCCAAGCCATCTCCTAGGAGCTCAGTGAAAATATGCATGAGGCCAAGAGAGGGACACCAGTTAATGAGTGGTCAAGCCGGAGCTCCATCCCAGGGAGAGCTATATTAAGGTGATTGCCTTTGGAAGTCTGGAAAAAGACACTGGGCTTCCTATTCAATAGCACCAATGCACAGAATAGGTGTAGTGCAATGCTAGGAGTGGGGGAGGTCGGGACATAGCATCACAGCGAGGGGCTCCCCTGCCCTCTCTAGACTCCTGGTATCCCCAGGGCTGACAAACTCTCTCTAGGAGACTGGTCCGAGGGTTTCAACCCCCAAACCCTACTCCCCCTGTGCTGCAGCTGTGGCTAAGTGCTCCGGTCTCCAGGGCCCCTTTGCAGCCTCTGGGTGGCGAGAAGGGAGCGGGGCTGTTCATTTCCCCCAATTAGCCCTGTTGGGCCTGTGGGGACCCCGGCCCCCTATCCAATCTCAGCCAGGTCTCCGCTTTCCCTGCGCCGCCCCTCCCTCCTTGAGCCATTCGTCTTGCCGCTGCAGGTAGAGTGACAGGCCCGCTTGGGGGCTCCTGAAAAGGCCCTTTGTTTTATCGCCTTCGGTTCAGATGCTTCAGAGCACTAGCAGGCCATATTTTAATCTCAGGTCTTTGCAAACAAAATCGTTAAAAGCAGATGGCTGTGAAGACTGCCATGAATATTAATAGATATTGAAAAAAAAAAAGGCCCCTTAATCTTTCCATAAATCTTTTCCGAGGAGGTGGGGGAAGACTGGGAGGTGATGAGCGCTGCAGTGCAGTCTCAGGTACCTTCCTATCCTGGCTTGATCTTAATGGCTGAGTAATTAGGGTGAGGGCAGGTGACTGCAGCCCAGAGCTGGGCCGGGGAGCAGCAGGCCTGGGCTCCCCGCCTCCTGTCTTCTCTTTCCCTTCTCCTGCAGAGCTCTGGGGCTAGGACCCAGCTTTAGCTCAGCATCCTCACCCTGCCAAGGCCACTGCCAAAGGGCCCTCTTCCTTCTGTGCTCCACGTAATGATGCTAATGTTGCAACAACCTTTAGTGGGGGGGTGTTAACATCCCCATTTCACAGATTGGGAAGCAGGCTCAGAAAGTGGAAACAGCTGGCTCAACATCACCGGGTTTGCAAATGGAATGGAAGAGATTTGAACCCAGACCTGCCTGAACCCGAAAGCCCACTTGTGGAGAATCTTCTGGGATCACTTTGTCTCTCTGGCCCCAGTGCCAGAGCCTCATCTGTGCGCATGCTTTTGAACCGGAAATCTTAGTATTTGCAACTCATTCATTGGCTTAGACATTTTTCTCTTTTAAAATGCAAACACCCCTGTGAGAGGTAACCTATTAAGTGGCTGAGGAACAATAAAAGCTGTTCAGCCACGGGACTTTTCCAACCCTGAGGAAGGAGGCCTGAGCTGAAGTTTTAGCTCAACCATTTCCTGGCTCTGTGACCTTGAGCCAGCATTGATCCCATGGAGTCTGTTTCCTCTGAGAGAAAAATGGGAATAATGAAACAACCCTGTGAGGCAGACAGGACAGGCAAGAATTAGAGGGGATAAAAGATAGGAAAGCAGTTTTAAAACCACATGCCATTGTACACAGGACTGTTGTTTTCATCGTCTAAACACTTTTTCATTTACAGGACCACTTTCACGGTGGCAGGAGGGAATAAGTAACCTTGGGGTGCAGAAGTGAAGATTCCTGGGGCTGGGTGTGGGGCAGGCCCTGCCTGGGGGGGAGTGGGGGGTGGGAGGAATGGAAAATGGTGCCCTACAGAGCCAGTGGCATTGATGCCAAACTTTTGTTTTTTTGGCCAATGGCTGGTGTTTTATGTTTCAAATTGAAGTCGACCAGTCTTCCCCTCCCTCCCTCCCCTCCTCTTTCCCTCCTTCTCTTCCTTCCTCCTTCCTTCCCCCTCTCTCTTTCAGCCAACAAATATTTCCTGATCACTTGCTACATCCCAGGGGTGGGGATTGGATAGTGAACATGAGTGGCATGGTTCTGGCGGTAAACAAGTAAACAAATAAATAAAATGGTTACAAACTGGGTAAGCAGTCTGCAGGGAAACAAACAGTACACTGATGGGAGGAATTGTCTAAAGAACCCACTTTAAGCAGGAAGAGGCCTCCCTGTTATCCAAAACTGGTTTCTGTTTTGGAAGCTTCAGGAAGTATGTAGAGGTGGTAGCCCTTAGAGGCTACCCTGCAGAGTCCTTAGAGGCAGCCTGTGAGGTGAACAGAGAGGGTAGTCAAAGGGTGGGATCTTCTGAAGATGTTTCTTCTCTTGCCAGGCCCTGCCCCCTGCAAGACCCTACCCCCACAAGCCCTGCCCCTGGCACGGCACTGCCCCCACCCCCAGGCTTTTGCCTTAGATGGACAATCTGGATGGGTTCCTGCTTCAAAGGGGGTTTTTAAGGGAATCCCAAAGAAGAGAAGAGTGGGGTTGGGGGCTGTTATGGGCTCACTGTAGCTCTCTGGCCCACCCAGTTTCCACGCACAGGACTAGTTTTGAGAGAAACTTCAGATATGGATGAAGGAAGCCATCACTTGCATCTCCTTAAACTGTTACTATTCCTAATGCAACTGATTCCTGGAGCCTGAGTACAAAGAGGCAGAAGCTTGTCATGTTTCAACAAACATACTTTATTATACTGTATAATTTAAGGTATCGTTTTATTCAAGTGACATTCAATGTGTGAAAAACGGTTGCATATGACATAGCCATTAATGAAATCATTACGTACAAATGGTTACACTTTACCAAGTCATTCATTAAAAGTAAATTAATGAGGGGGACAGCATTAAAATATTTCGCAATCATTACCAGGTCCAGTCTAACCCACTTTTATAAATATTCATCAACAAAAACGTGCCTCAAGAACTCACCCAGTAAATTAAATTCTTGTCTTGAAGTGTTTTGCCTCTATTAGTGGTCTCAGCCATAGTACTTTCTTTGATTTGTTTTCCGGAACTTTGGGATATAGTATACGGAAATAATGACAAACTCTGAATAATCACTAATAATTAGTTCAACTCTTTTATTCCCATGGTATTTACATTTGATTACTATTTCCCCCCCAAGGCATCATCTTGAATCTATTCTAATACAAGACAAAATAATATCTGAGATTTTCAGGACTTGAAGAAAACTCAGAAATTAACTAGCCCAGCCCTTACTTGATGTTTGAATTTCTTGTCAACAACCTGGCTAGGTGGCCCTTTTTCCTCTCGTTAAACACCTCAAAGGATGAGAAACTCTTTTTTGACCTCAATGAGCCATGTCATTCTTGGACAACTTTGATTGTCATCTTTATCTGTAAACCATACCAGTCACTTTCTAGCTTCCTTGTGTGTCCCAAGCCCTGTGCATTAAGGGTAGAAAGAAAAATGACTACATAAACATATGAAAGTTGTCCTGTAGATATTATCATGCTCTTGCCTTCCTCTAAGACTTCCTTCTCCAGGTTAAATATTTCCAGAAAATTTGAACCTTCTTCCAAAAGAGTGAATGCCAGTCTCTTCACTTTCTTTCTCTTTCCTGTGGAGAAGGCCTTACTTCTAAGGCCCTGAGTGACCTGGCCATCACCTATCTTCCCGGTTTTATCTTCCCCACCACCCACAACTTCTCTCTGTACTTTAATCCAGGTAATCCTGAACCATGGATGGTGTCCCTACACAAATAATGCTGTTCATTAACTCTGAGCCTTTATACAGGCTGTTCCCTCTGCCAGAAAGCATTCTCTTCTCCCTTTTAGCTGCTTGATGAACACCTATTCATCCTCCAGAACCCCTGCTCAGTGGTCATCACCTCTCTGAAGCCACCCTTGATTGCTTTCCCACCCCCATCCCTGAGAGAATTGACCATAACTTCTTCCTACAATAGTTCTGTTCCTGATAAGTATTTAGTACCTCCCAAAGGACAGAGTGGGGTTGGGGGCAGAAGGGCCTTAGGCTCCTAAGGGCTTCAGATTAGACATTTGATCTTATCTCCTAAACAGATTAGATTTGCAGTCTCAGGGCAACACTCAAAGAGAGATGATCACCCACAATTTATATCTTCTGTCCTATCACCTGCCCACATTGCATATAGTGCACTATGAAATCATGTTAATTTTGTAAATAATGTAACTATTTTGGAAAGAGCATAATTTTTATTGCATTGTATTTTGCGGGCTAAAAGTATTAATTTGTTAAATGTAAGCATTTAAAAACACTTGCAGTGTTTGTAACCCTGCACTGACTTTTTATTTTTTTTGTTTAAACCATAACAGAACTATAACATGGCAATCGTCAGGGCCTCTCTTGATCCCTGAGAAGTCCTGCAAAATGCAATCACCACACACACTGAATTTATGTGCTTACTTGTCTGTCCTACCTTCTAGTCTCTATATATCACACAGCACAGACTCTGGAACCACAGTGCCTGGATTCAAGCTGGGTGACGGGATGACTCCGGGGTGGTTATTTAACCTTGTTGTGTCTCACCATTCCCACCTGTAAAATGGAAGGTAATACCAGCACCTACGTCCTGGGGCTTGTGAGCCCAATGCTGTATCATATATTGAATGCTAGTGCCTAGTGTGGAGCCATGCTTTTGCTGCCAGAATTGGAGGCAGTGAGCTTGTCTGTCTTCAGCCTCGGTGCAGTGCCTGGCCCCAGGATGGGCTCTGCAATTGCCTGCTGTGGCTTTGCTGACAGTGTGGTCCAGTCCCCCTTCTCTTGGAAATCTTGTCTATGTAGACCATGTGTATTACTCCCATATGGCCTCTCCTGGATTCTGGAAGCATCTAAACAAATAAAAGCCTGTTACCAGCTGGCGTTTTCCTCCCTCCTAAGACACAAACCATCAGATAAGGCTGCTCCCATTTTCCTCCTGCCCTTGGAAAGGCACAGAATGAGGGTTAACAAATAAGCTTTTCCCACTACCTGTGTGCTACCTATGGCTGTATTTAGTTTTATTTTTCATGGAGCAGTAGCCTCTTAAGGAACAAATCTAGCCAAGGACAAGAAAGACAGCCTGCCTCTTCAGGTAAAATGGCTCAATGGCTGAGACCCCACCCCTGGTAAGGAGAGTGCAGTTTCAATTATTGCCACAATGTGGAGATTTCTCTTGGGGTAGGGGCAATCACATGTAGGCAAATTAGTCCCCTCCCTCCACTTTAATGGTGAGGCCAGCCCAAATGGGCAATTAGTCATTATCCTCTTACAGGAGGGGTCAGTAGAGAAGGCAGCAGTGGTGCTGTATAAAGAACCTCTCTCAGGGCACCAGAGAAGTTAAGTGACCTGCCTGAAGTTGCACAGCTGAAAAGTGTGGGAACAGCATTTGAGGGTTGGTTTCTACGCAGTCAAGTTAGCCCTTTGTGCAGGAAGGCACCAGTTGTTGAGCAGAGTCAAAGACTCCTGGGTGTTTCCACCTGCAAGACGGCTAGGGGAGCAGGTGTGTCTGTGTGGGTGTTGATTAGGAGCTGGTGGGCGGGATGGGAAGGTGGGGAGGTGACTTTTGCGGCCTGATTGACTCATTCCCAAGGACAGACTTTCACCAGCAGGCAGGTACTTTGAGATCCAGAGAGAACTCCCCTTCCCTTGTCCAGGCAGATACTTGAGAGGAATCTGCTCAGCCACACAAAGCCACAGAAAGAGACAGAGACAAACACAAAAAGGAAGGTGGAGAGCAATGCAAGACACAGAGAAAGCCACCTGAGACAATGGAGAGAAGGAGGCACAGACGTCCACACAGAAGCAAGTTAGAGACAGAAAGACACACCAAGAGACAAATGGAACCCAAGAAAGCTGCCTGGACTTAGAGAGACAGGTGAGAGATAGGCCAGAGGGATGCGTAAGGGAGACCTGGGAAGGCAGAGACCCAGGAGGGACATTAACTCCTGGGTAAGGAGGAGTGAAGACAGCAGGAGAGGGAGAGTAGCAGAGGCAGCCACACATGGCCTGAGAGTTACAAGCATGGGCCAAGGAGTGGAGCAAACACTGCTTGTTTTGTTGGACTGAGACCCCACCAGCTCTCAGAGATAGGGTGGGTGGCTGCTGAAGGGGTGCTGGGGTGAGGGCTATACCCTCCCTCTGCACACATGTCAAGAGCCCAGCCCAAAGGTGAGGGGGCAGTCCAGACCCTGACTCACCCACCGTGGCCATGGAAGAGAGCCTCAGAGGGCAGAAGGGAGGTGGCAGTGCTTGTTGTCAGCGAGGCCCCAGCCACGACCCACATCTGGCAGCTCGAGCAGAGTTTGCAGGGAGCAGACAGCCTTCCTGCCTGCTGTTGCTTGGCTTTTACAGAGTTCTGCCCCACAGAAGCTTCCAGCAATGGCAGTGGGGGGTTGGGGAGTTGCATGTTTAAGAGACGCCACAACAGACCAGGCCTGACACTTTTCCCTGCAGACATAAAAATCAGGTAACAGGCTCCAAGCAGACATTGAATGTGCAACCTGTTGCAAAATGAACCTTAGCTGAGCTGACCTGGGCCTCAGTTAGTTCCCCTGTAAATGGGAGAGCCTGACCAGGTGAGCTTGGCAACTAAGCCATAGATTCAAAATCAGGTTCAACTAAGATAGATCCCTTATGGCTCTGAAATCCGTCCTGGCCCAGGAGTTCCCACAGGGCAGGTGGTGTGTGTCTTTATGGCCCACCTTCTCCTCCATTCCTGGCCCTGAGCAGGCACTGAAGGCATATTGGTGAGTGAATGAGTTCTAACTTTTTTATTCATAATAACAGCTATCACTTATTAAGTGCTTGCTATAGGCTGGGCATCAGCTGTGTCTACGCACCACTGGATCCAAACCTGGCAGTGGCTCTAGGGATAGGGACTCTTATGATCCATTTTATAGTTAAGGGACACAGCAATTTCTCCAAGATGGTACAAAACTGGGAAGCAATGCAGTTGGAATTTGTGTTCAGGTTGTCTGAATCTAAGTTAGGAGAGCTGGTACTTCCATTGAGCAACTTTTCATAACCCTCTCCCCCTTTTTCAATCAGCACAAAGTTTTTCATACCTTTACCTTGTGTGCTTTGCAAAACCAGCTAAACTAAGCCTCTACCACCTCTCGCCTCATGCTCGCAGCAGCCTCCTCTCTGGTCTCCCTGCTCCCACTCCCACCCCCTCCCCACGCAGCAGCTAGGGCGACCTTTTCAAAATGCAAGTCTCATTAGATCACCCCTCAGAAGAGAGCTGGGGCTTCCCCTTGCTCATGGTATAAAGAGAGAACTCTTTAATGCAGCCTACTGGGCCCTGCAAAGCATAGCCATCATGACCCATTAGGGGGCTGCGAAATCAATTTAGTGGCTTGTGACCCACATTTTCTTAAATAAAAGACATAGAACAGGCTAGAATAGAAAACCTCAGAATGGATCACATTTATTGTGGTAAGAGTAATTTTTCATAAACCTTTAGAAACGTATGTATACAGATGCTACATATGTCCATGTTGTATGTATTCTATGTTCTCTCTGGGTCGCCATGTAAAATGTGGGCATCGTCAAAATCTTGGGAAGCTCCTTGTCTAGGAGCTCCTGTCTAGCCTCATCTTGCCCACATACCTCCTCGCTCTCACCTTCCAGTCACACTCTCAGCTCTCAGCCCTTTCAGATTTCATTCAGAGCCACAGGGCCTTTGCACACACTGGTGCCTGAAATGTCCTTTCCGACCTCTTCATTTAGGTGATGCCACCTCATCCTTGGGATTTCAACTCCAGCACCAAGTCCTCAGGAAGCCCTCCCTGACAACCCCAACCCCGTCCCACCCACCCAGTTGCTCTTCTTCCATGGAGCTCTTCTTCATAGCACTTACCATTGTTGCAATTTATTTGTTCATGTGTTTATTTGATTGGTGTTAGTCTTCCCCAATAGTCAAAATACTCCATGGGGAGAGGTCACCAAGGGGAGAACAGCCTGTCTGGAGTACCCTCTGAGGGCTGGGATGGGTTTTGATTTTGCCAGTCATTATTTCCTATGCCTAGCACTGTGCAGGTATATAGCAGTTGTTTGACAGACACTGGTAGAATGAATACATTTTGAAGGACAGAGTATTGTTGTGATCTTTACAGAGGAGGAGACTGAGGTCCAGAGTGGTCCTAGGGTGACTTGCCTGAGGCTCCAGCCATGTGACCCACTAGAAGCCCAGTTTCTGACTCCTTTTGCTCTTCAGATTGCCACTGTGCTCAGTGTGGCACTACAGGGTCAGATCCGGCAGTGTCTGTCCTGACCCTCCCACACTCTCCCTGCCCTTCTCACTGTTCCGTCCACCAGCTCCTTCCCCCCAGTCTTCTAGGCTCTTCTCTCTCCTGATGTGTTTTCTCCTCCTTGGGTTGGCTGAGCATGGGGTGCCTGGGGGAAGTACAGCTCAGAAAGTGACAGTGGCAATATTAGGAGTGAAAAAGATCAATTAAGCCCATGGAGCTGATTCCTGAAGCTGATTAAATTAGGAGCCTTCCTGAAGGCAGATTTCTCCCAGGTTGGACAGACCAGCTGTTGGCTGCACTGTGGGGCACTTGTCAGGCCCCAGAGTAGGGTGGGGCCACTTTTCCCTGCTCCGTGCACGAGGTGGAGGGATGAGGAGAAGTGACACTTAGAAAGCACCTGCAGGACCCTGCTCAGCCTGTTCCCTGTGCTTTCTTATGGAGTCACCCCAACAAGCCTGGGAGCTAGATGGGATGGCCTGATTTTGGGATAAGCCTGGCCTCAGAGAGGTTAGGTGCCTATTCAGGGGCATCCAGCTGATAGGTGGAGGTGAGTCCTGGAGCTGGGATGGGAACCTGGACTGTCTGTTCGCTCTGCCTTCTCTTCTCTCGTGGCTCTGCCTCCACTGCCGGCTTCAGCATCCTGGTTTGTCTGCTTCTCCATTTTTTTAGGCTTAAATCTTGTCCTTCCCCTTCCCCCCATCCCCTTGACTAGGTCTAATCAGATTATCTCTCTGGTAACCTGAGTCCTCTGCCTTGGCCTCAGGAGTCCCTTTCATGGACTGTCCCCAGGGCAGCTCTGGCCCAAGTGTCCTTGTACTTCAGAATCCACCCCCTTTCTCCTGGCCCTGGGTGGGGGTTGGGGAAGCAGGACCAGGACAAAGGCTTCTGTGTGTGGAAGTGAAGCAGAGCCTGGGGGAGGTTATAGCAATGAGGTCGGCTTCTCCAAAGGGCAGATTTAGTCTTCCTCGGATGCCACCTTTTAGTGGCAAAGGGGAAAAGGAAAACTCTAAAGGAGAACAGGGAGCCTTGGGGTGCTGTATCTCTGGATGGAAAAAGGGGTGTCTGTTAGGTGGGAATGCTTAGAACCACAAATACCCGGGAACAAGCCCCAATGCTGGGAGCAGAGGAAGGCTTCCTGGCAGAGGTGGCCTTGGGGCTGGGTGGGAAAGAGGACAGAGCTGCCTGGAGGGAAAGAACTTTTCAGGGAGCCCTGATGGTTCTAGCCCTTGGCCAGAGATGGGGCTTCAGAGGAGGGGAGAGGAGCTGACCCTTATGCAGGGCCTGGCATCCTATACCCAGGGCTTCTTTCTTTCTTATAGCAAATCTATTATTAGTTTTTTTTTTTTTTTTTTTTCATTTACATATTTTTATTTGAAAATGTTTATATTAGTACAGTGAAACTAAATTCTATTATTAGTTTTAAAAGATCTACACAAATAAAAACAGGCTCAGGGTCATGCAGCATAAGTGGTGGAGTCAGGCAGGATTCACACAAAAGCCTGTGGGACTTTAGAGCAGGGGTTCTTAACAAGAGGTCTGTGAGCTTGAATTGAAATAAATTAAAAAACCCACTATTCTTGCGGGAACGTCTTGGTGCAGGTGTGATTTATTTATTAAATAAACCACAGTATAGTGTGGACTTAATAAGGGGTCCGTGGTTTTCACCTGACTGGCAAAGGGGTCCGTGGAACAAAAGAGGTTAAGGCCCCCTGCTTTAGAGCCTGAAATCCTTTCGGGAGGCTAATTGCCCAAATGCCTGCCTTCTTGGAAGTCTGGGGGCAGAGTCAGTGGGAGCCACAGTGGTTAAGAGTACAGGCTTGTGTTCACTGGCTCTGTGGCTTGCTTCCTCCTTGACCTTGGCCAAGTGCATTTGCCTCTTTGTGCCTTACTTGCTTCCTCTCTAAAATGGTGATAATGGTTGTACCTTCCTCCTAGATTGTTGTGAAGACTAAGTCTATTAACATATAAATAATTTGGAATAGTGTCTGGCATTCCATAAATGTCAGCCGCTGTTATCTGGGATGGAGCCAGAATATAGGGGTGTTAGGTTCAGGGAAGACCACAGCAAGGGGAAGACATCCAAGCTAGTGCTCTCTGCTGTCCCTCCCTGCTCCATGAGTCTGTGCTACCTGAGCTGGTGGCACCGAGGGCTCCCTGGCTGCCAAGAGGGCCTTGTTCCGAGGATCCAGTCCTGGTGTTTAGTCCTGTAGTCTCTTTCCACTCAACAGGCTTGGACACTGAGGCTCAGACAGGCTGCTGCAAATCTGCTCTGTGACTTTGGGTAAGTCAGTCCTAGAGTCCAACCCTAGACCCAGATTCCCAAATCCTGGTCCCTGGTCTCTGCTTTGCCCTGAAACCGGCTTAATTTTTTCCAGGTAAATATGGGCCTCATGGCAGAAATATTTTTCTGCAGTCTTATTTGCAATGGCTAATGAGAAGCAGGGCTGTTCTCCGTTTCCAGACCTCATATTCATCTCTAATTCTTTTCCATAGACTGGGGGCAGAGGCTTCTGCAGTCTCTGTGAAATATTAACAATTATTTCTCAATTACTTCTCAACTGGAAAGCAGCTCTTGGAGAGGGGGCTCTGGAAGCTGCAAGAAGCCATAAGGATGATTTTTTGATCTGGCATGAACCTTGCAGAAGGACAGGCATGCTCTGTCCTCCCTGCTCCAACTTGAGGACTTGCTGGGTTGCATATCAATCTGTCCTCTTCTCCTTCTTTACTGTGGCCTCCAGCCTACCTGGGGTTCAAGCACAAGGGCTGCTGCAGGTCTCTAATGCCCCACAGAGAAATGGGGAGGGGAAAGGAGAATAGCCTTCATTGTGATCTCAGTAAATGAAAACTGTAACCCTGTAGCTGAGGTCAGACACTTTAGAGGCATCCTTGGCTCTTCCTCCCATACCACAAAGCCAACCTATCAACAGATCCTTCTGGCTCTACCTTCAGAATATCTCCAGAATCTGACTATGTCTTATTATCTCACTGCTCCCTAGTCCAAGCCAAATTATTGCTCACCTGAAGTAGTCCTCATGGTTCAGGTCCAGCAACAGATTCTGTAAAGTTTCTTATAAATGAAAATGTCTTTATTTTGCCTTCATTCTTGAAGAATTTTCTCACTGGATGTAGAATTCTGGGTTGACAGATTTCTTTTCTTTTTTTTCCCTTTAGTCCTTTATTGGTGTTATTCCCTTTCTCCTAGCTTCCATAGTTTCTGGTGAGAAGTCTGTAGTTATTTGAATCTTTGTTCCTTTATGTAGTATCTTTTTTTCTCTGGCTGCTTTCAAGGTTTTCTTTATATCTTTATATTTTAGCCATTTGTATATAAGTGTCTCTGTTAAATTATGTCTTTCCCCAAATTTGGAAAGTGTGTTTTTTATTTTTTTGCTATTATTTCTTCAAATAGATATATATCTTTTCTGCTCCATTCCTTTTTGCCTTTTCTTCTGGGGCTCCAATTAGGCAAATGTTAGATTTTTTTGATATTTTTCCACAATTCCTTAGGCTCTGTTCATTTTTTAAAATATATATTTTTTATTTTTTTAAAGATACTTAGATTATACAAATGTTACACAAAAAATATAGGGATACCCATCTGTTGATTTTTTTTTCGATCTTCTATTATGCTCTTCTTCTCCCTCTTCCTCTCTCTTTTACCTTGGGTGGTTTCTATAGGCTTATTCAAGTTCACTAATTGTTATCTGTCATCTTCATTCTGTTATTAAGCCCATGCAATGATTTAAAAATTTTTTTCAGATATTTCCACTTTTGGTTCTAGAATTGCCACTTGGTTCTTTTTTTAATATATTCTATATCTCTGCTACAATTTGCTATCTCTTAATTCATTAAGCATGCATTTTCTTTTACCTTGTTGAGCACAGTTATATTAACTGCTTTGTAATACTTATCTGATAATTCCAAAATTCAGGAGTCTCAGAGTTAGACTCTGTTGACTTTCTTTTCCTTGAGAATGGATCATATTTACCCCATTTATTTTATATGTTGAGTAATTTAAGATTGTATCTTGGATATTAGAAATGTTATGTTGTAGAGATTTTGGAATTTGTTATATTCTTCCAAAGAATACTAATGTCTATGCTTTAGCAGGCAACTCACTTGGTTAGGCTCAAACTACAAATTCTGTCTTGCCTGCAGTGGGCAACATCTCAAATCGCAGTTTAGTCTTTTAGTCTAAGCTGCAAGTTGCCTGGGTCTTCTCTGTGCTTGTTCTAGATTCAGCCAGAGACTTGGGTGGAATTTATTAACAGAATTTGGGGCTTTTCCTGGCTTTTCCCTTTCCAGGATTCTCCCCTCATTTTCTAGTGGCACTGGTTGTCCCAGATTCTGTCCTCTTGTTTTGCAGGCCAGAAAGACAATTTAGCTGTCCTACGTTCTACCACAACTACAGCCTGCCCTCTTGATAAAGCTGTAAAAGTGGAAAAATTACTACATGCTGGTCCTTTCCAAGTTTCGACATCCCTCCAAAGTCTACCCATTTAAAAATTATTCTTTAGACCCTCCCTCCCAGTAGTTATTTTCTGTATTTTATCTAGAGCTCATAGATCTTATTTGTTGGAGGGTTGCTCTGTTAAGAGCTTACTCCACCATAGTAAAAGTGGAACTTGCAGTGTTCCTTTTAAAATGCAAGTTGGACCATGTCATTCCCCTTCTCAACACCCCCTCCCCACTAATGGCTCCCATTTCACTTGGTGTAGAAGCTAAAATCCTTACAATGGTCTACAAGGTGTTGCATGACCTGGCTTCAGACTGTGCTTCTGACTTTGTCTCCCTTTACGTAACCTTTGCTCACTCCATTCCAGCCACACTGGTGGCCTCTTGGCTGCTCCTCAAACATGCCTGCCTGATACACAATCGCCCAAGAGAGCCCTGCCTGACTGTTCCCCACCTGCCTCCTCTGAACCCCTCCCCACACTCCTGATACTCCAGTCCACTGGTCTCTACGTCCAAGATCCTGGCATGTTCTTCTCCACCTCAGGGCTGGTCCCCTTGTCTAGAGCACCCTTCCTTCGCCTTTCCTTCTGATAATACTTAGGAATCCTTACCTCTCAAGGGAATGACTGCTCCTCAGGGAATCCTTCCCCGACCACCCCCTTCTCCTACCACTCCCAGCTAGGGGAAGTGATGTATACTCTCCGGGCATGTTGCATGTCTTCATAGCATACTGCATCTTTGTAAACATTTGTTTACTTAAAGGTCTACAGTGTGAACTGTGGTCTATGGTTGGTGGCAAGGCTCCAGGAGGTGTAAGTTCATTGAGGTTGGTGGGCCACACTATGGGAGATGTTTGTGTTGGATGTGGTGGGAGGTGTGGGAGGTGGGCAACATGGGAATCCGAGTGGGTTCCGTATAATATTTTAGGTAATCTAAGCACCTCTTAAAATATATGTATATATATATATAAAAAATAACATTTTTGTAAGCAAATACACATATATGCATATATATTTATATATCATTTTACAAATGTTTGTATGTATTGTGAGAATTTTGATTTTTACCCATAATAAAAAAAAAAAAAAAAAAAAAATAAAGGTTATGCTTTGTTGACTTGCTGATCTTAGGTGCTGTGAGGACAGGTATTCCATCTGCTTTGCTCATTCTTGCATTCTGGGCACCCAGCTCTGTGCCTAGCACATAATAGGCACTCAAGACATATCTGGCAGCTGACTGACAGGCCTGGGATGGGGTCGGAGGCAGGCAGGGAAGGAAACTTTAGGGAGTCCCTACTGTATACTGATCCTCATAACAACCTTGTAGGTAGATATTATATCTCCATTTTACTTCTGGGGAAAGGGAGGACAGAAAGGAGAAGGTTACATGGTAGACATTTTAGCCTGGAAACTCATGGTGGGAGCTCAGAGCAGGCAGAGAGACTTTGGATTGTACCTAGCCTCAGCCTCCCACTGACTACTATAGGGCTACTGAGAGTTGGGCAGAGATTTCCTGTCCTCTATCAGCTTTTTTCCCCAGGGTTCATAACTGGGCTTGCCTCCTGAGCCGGAGGGCTATGGCTCATGTGGACAGTTTTATATGGCAGTGGGGCACTGAGGCAGTGTGGCACCACCAAAAGGGTACTGGACCCGTAAGTGGAGAGCCCTGTTCTCTTCTCTGTCATAGGGAACTTCTAGCAGGGACTCTCAGGGCACACCTGAGGCCCTCAGGGAGAAGGAAAGTCTCTCTCTATGCACACCCCTTTACCTTCTCCAGCTCCAGGTTGAGTATCTTCCCTGAGGGAGTGCTCATGACACTTGGAAATGCTCCTGACTGACTGCCATTTAAATTATCAATTTCACTTCCATTGGTAGGTGATCTGTTAATTAAATGGTGTCTATACCTACACCATGGAATACTACATAGCCTTCAAAATCAATGATGTAGGAGAAATATTAAGAGTATGAAGAAATGTTCAAGCTATGTTATGTGGAAAGGAAAAAAGTTTCAAAATAGCATATGTTCCCATTTTTGTGAAAACTATATATCTACATAAATGAGTAATATCTACTAGGCATAGGAGAAAGCATGGGCAATTTATGCAAAATGGTAACTATGTTTGCAGTGATGATGGAGTAAATGGTAATTTTTAAAACTTTCCTATAATTCCCCAAATTGTTTTTGAAATAAAAAAAAACAACAACACATTATTTTTCAAAGGCAAAAAAATCAGAAAACCAAATAGAATGGAGGCCGACTCTTGGAAATTCAAGGAGGGTCTACCCTCTCCAGGGACCAGGCACTACTCTCTTGGAAGGTCCGACGGTTCGGGAGGCAGAGAGAGGTACTCTACCTGACACCCTCATTGAGGAAGGGGGAACAAAGACCCCTTAAAAAAAAACCCACAGTGCCCTGAAGCCCAGGCTAAGTCCTGGATTCCCGACATTTGAGGCCTTCAGTGAATGCCGTGGTCAACAGACCAAGATCCCAGGCTTCTGGAAAGTCTACAAGACATTTAAGTAACTCACAGTCCTTCCTTATTTCCTTTTTTTTTCAATTTTTATTTTTAACAAATCAATGTTATTGATACATATTAATAAAGCATATAAGTCATCCAAAGTGCACAGTCGATGGTATTTGGTATAATCACATAGTTCCTCACTTCCTTTTGACTTTCATGCTTGGTGCCTGAGTCCCAGCTGAGAAGATGGCTGAGTATGCTGGTGATGTGGGGGCTTGGAGACCTTGCCCAGTGCAATCATTCTTGTATTCAAGGCATTTTCAAAGAAGGTAGCCAGCTCTGTCCCTTCCCGCCCTGGAGCCCAGAGTGGCTCAGTACCCGGTACAATCTAGGCTGATGGGAGGAGGTGTGAGATGGCAGGAGATGCAGACTGGAGTCCAGCTGGGTACAGACCCTATTGGCCCAGACAGAAGGGAGACTCCAGCCACGGCCCAGTCCAGCTCCCTCATTTAAAGATGATGGGCCAAGTCTCAGAGAGGGCAAGGACTGGCCCAGGATCCCACAGCAAGTCAGGTACTGGAACCCCAGGGTTTTGACCCCCAGCCTCGTGCTTTAAACATTCACATTTGAAGTTGAACTGTCAATCATGGGTTCTGCCTCTTAGATAATAAAGATCTCTTCCCTCATTTCAGAGCCCAGTTTCCAGTTCCAAGAATAATTCTAGAGTTAAGGGCACGCTGGTGTTTCATGGCTAAGATGCTTGCAACCTTGCTGCACAGGTAATGAATTTTAAAAGTAAAACCTAAACTTAAGATTTTAAAATTATATGTATATATTTTTAAATTAATTTACTTTTTAGTCAAGGCAAACTGTCAAACCCTACATAGTAGATTTGGGTTAAAGACTTTTTGAAGAGGGCGATGTTTTAGAATACTCAAATCTATAGGGCTTAATTTATTAGTCCAAACATCTTCACTTCAGAGAAGTGAAGGTCACCCAGCTTTACTGTTGTCATTGGAAAAACAAAACATTAAAAATGATATAAAAACTTCTAGATCTTGAAGGAGCATTGGTACAGGGCTCTCCAGTGAGGGGTTACGGTAGTGTCTGCATGGGGGATTGGGGTGTTGCTTTCTTCTTTTGGCTTGTCTGTATTTTTGACAACAGACAAGAATTACTTTTATAATGAGGAAAAAAACCCCACCCTCCTAATTGTTTTGGATCTTTAAGTCTCAGAGTTCAGCTAGTCTATTGCCAAATGATGCAGAAATGGAGTTCCCTTCCTTGTCTCCATCTCTGGAGCTACTTGTTCCCAAGATCCTTAAATGACCCAACTTCCCCATTGCCAGCCCTCTACCCATGAACAGAGACTAGGCGGTTCCATGAAAGGGGAGAGAGAGAGCTGGTGTGATAGTCCAGTGTCACCTCCTCTGGGCAGCCTTCCCTGACTGGCTCTGTCGTTGCCTCTCAGCTGCTCTGGTTGCTGGGGCTGAGGTCTCTCCTCTCGAGGAGTTAGCTTTCCGGTAATGGAGGGCTACAGCACAACAGCAACCTCCATGCCATTCCCAGCCCAGCTTATTGTGTGTCTGGAACTGTGCTACATGCCTTCACAGGTGACCTCAATGATCTTCATGACGATGCTGGGAGGAGGTTGGTATTGATATTATGTGGATTTTAAATGGGGAAATTGGGGCTCGGGAAGGTTCACTATCTTGTCATTGGTCATACAGCAGTGAAGAGCAGAACCAGGATTCCAACCCCAGTGTGTTTGC
The DNA here is from genome assembly GCA_026826555.1 of Tolypeutes matacus. NCBI lineage: Eukaryota > Metazoa > Chordata > Mammalia > Cingulata > Chlamyphoridae > Tolypeutes > Tolypeutes matacus. The sequence goes on from JAKSZT010054160.1 coordinate 2,638,942, forward strand.
TTGAGTGCCTTCCTCACCTTGTGGCATCACCTCCAGGGATCATGGGTCAGCCTTCTCTCACTAGAGGGCCTGTGTGTGTGCATGTGTGAGCACTGAGTGGGCGCCCAAGTGCCAGGCACTGTGGAGAAAACTCACGCCCTCTATCCAGCAAAGCTGTGAGGTATGTTCTAAGGTTGTTCCCATTTTACCTCCGAAGCTCGGAAGGTGAATGACTTACCCAAGATCACCAGTTGCTCAGGGGCCTGAACTGCAATGCCAGCCCAGGTTGGTCTCCTTTGACCCTGACCCTGGCACACTGCCGTGCTGCCACGTTTCCCTGGCTACTGACATTCTGCAGGTTCAGGACAGGTGTGGCAAACAAGGCAAATAGGGTCAAATCCAAACCACAGCCTATTAGTGTGTGTATGTGGATTAATTTTTTATACTTTTTTCCAGGTATGCATATACACATATACTTATTTATTTAACAAACAATTGTTGACTACCAACTATGTGCTACGGGGCAGTTAAGAGACTGCTGTAACAGTTCATATGAAAGCTTGTGGTATCTTGAGCTAGTAGTGGTGGAGGTGGTGAGAAGGGTTGGATTCAGCCACGGCCTATTTTTATAGGGCCCCTGAGCTAAGAATGATTTTTACATTTTCAAAGGGTTGTAAAAAAGGGAGAGAATATATGATAGAGACTTACGTGGTCAGCAAAGCCTAATATATTTACTTTCTGGTCCTTTAAAGAAAAAGCTTGTGTGCCCTTTGCATGATCCTGAGGACCAAGGAGGATTCTTTGGGCCAATGTCCCCTCTTGTACACTTGGCTGTCCCAATGTCACACAGAGAGTAGTGCATGTGTACCAAATGCACTGGGAGTGGCAGTGGTGGGCATTTTTAATATGACCTACAAAGGCTGTCACCACCTAGGCCACTGCTGCAATGGAGATCATTTCACATGCCCACTTTTACTTTTTGTGCCCAGGTATCTGTGTCCAGGGAAGAGCTCAGGGCTTCTCTGGTTAGATTTTGGGGTGAAAGGCTTTTTCCTCTGGATGGGATCAAGTGCATTCATGTGAGGTCAGCAAAGACCTTCAAAGTATTGCATAGTTCCCCTGCAACCAAAATCTGTTCTAGAAGACACTAGTTGCAATCCTGCCCATCCAGGCACCTACCCCTTGAGTGCCAGTGATTATGCCACACACAGGGGAAGAAAGCCTGGCCTCTGTCCTCACAGAGCCGACTGGGGAAGCATGGCCAGGGCCGCAAGGCAGGTATCCAAGACAGGAAAGGGGCTGTGAGACCAAGAGGAAGGGCAGGGAGGCCGGCCTGGAATTGCTTCCTAGAGGAGGAGACTCCTGGGCTGCGTCCTGAAAAAACAAGGCGTTCAGCAGATAACAGGGCGGCAGAAGGAACGGCCTGGGCAAAGGCTCAGGGGCGTGCCACAGCAGCGGGCTGGCGCGCGTGTTGGGACAGCTGGCAGCCCGCGTCACTGGAGTGGAAAACGCGGCCGTCAGGAGAGGGCAGGCGGAGTGTGGGCGCGGGGCTGTAGGTGTCAGCAGAGACGAGGCTTTGGGGTCGGCAGGGGCCGGGCTGGCCCGCCCCTCGGCCCGCACAGCCATTGTCTGTGCCTGGCGCCGCCTTGGCAGCAGAAGGTGACATCTGGTGACTAATGGCCGCGGCTGCGCGCCGCGCTCCTCCCTCCCGCAGCGCCCGGGGCGCAGCTGCCACCCCCACTCCTCCCCTCCGCTCGCTAGGCGCTAGGCGAGCCGGGGCCAGGGCGCCGGGCGGGGAGAATCGATGAATCGATGCCCTGATTTCCGCCGGGCCCAGGTCGCCTACTACCGCTCTCCCTGCGCACTCGGTCCTCAGCGCCGCCCACCGCACTAGGTGCTTGCGCGCCTTCGTCTGCGCTCACACCTCTGCTTGTGTGCATGAGGCTCATACGCGCTCACCGACTGGGGTGTTAGCAGGAAACGGTCGGGACTACTGTCGGGTGCTCATCCAACCAGAGCCCGCATGCACGTGCATTAGCACACATGCACGCACAAGCTAACACTCGGGACTGCGGGCACACGTGTTGTCACACATTATACACCTGCTCTTGTTCATGCGTATTTGCAGATGCACATGTGAGGACCATGCACATGCATGGTTTGCACACAAACTTACAGATAACAAACACATCCATGCATATGTTCACAGAGGCACATGTGTCACTTGTGCACAGCCACGTGCTCCTTAGGTCCTCATATTTAAGAACACACATGGGCATGTACATACACACTCATTAAACAGCCAGGAGCTGGCCTTATCTTTGACAAAGGCAGAGGTGGCCAGACTATAAATTAGTTGTCTGCATTTAAAAGCCTGGCAATTTCACGTAAAGATTTGGATTTCTGGCTTTTCTTGCAAAATCCCGAGGCCCTGGCGGTTTGGGGCATATGGGGCCTGTCATGTGGGCTGAGGCCACGCAGCTGGGGTCTGCTCAGCTGTGCTTGATGCTCTTCTGCCTCCACCTCAGCTATCCTCCCCTCATTCTGGCTCCCCTGCCTCCTCCTCCCCAGGGACCTCTTAGCTTCCAGCCCTGTGGGAGGCAGGGGACCTCCCTGGGGGCCCTTGTCAGCTAGCCAGTGGCATTAACCCAGAGCCCAAGCCCCATGTTTGGGTCCTGAGTTGAGAGTGGGATACCTTGCCCTGATGCCCATGGTGAGGAGACCCTCCCAAACTGGGGGTGTTGTGTGTATGGGTGTGCTGCCAGCTATGTGGAAACCCTCAGCAATCTGTAAAGTACTTTCTTAAGGGCAGACCATTTGGCTCTGCTGATAGCTCTAAGAGGTGGGTGTCATTGGCTGCATCTTGCAGTTGAGAAGGTGGAAGCCTGGAAGGGATGGTTATTTGGGAGACGACCTGATTGGTAAGTGCAGAAAGGGTTTGCCATCTACATATTTGGGGAGGGGTGGGGTGCAGTGCCCCTACTGTGGAATTCCTGGGGTATGGGTGGAGAAGGGCCTGACAGGTCTACTTTGCACCCTCTGAAGCGGTCTCCTGCCTAGCCCTGGCATGTCCGTCTCACAGACTCTCCCCAGCCTCTGCCCCTGTGGGGGAGGCCTGGTTCCTAGAGGGAGAGGCCAGGTCCTGGAGGTTCCTGGGGATTGTCTGCATTATGTTCCACTCTGGCTAAACCGGCAAATGGCAGCCCAAGGGGCAGTGGGAAACCCTGTAGCTGTCCAGCCCTGCCCACTGCTCACTAGCCCTGACACCCCCTCTGCCATCTCATCCACCTGCAGATCTCTGGCTCTCTCTGGGCTGACACCTCGCTAGAAAGCTGCCTCCTTTCCACTCACCTCCTCCCACTGGAAGTCCAGCAGGCCCTTAGCTCCCAGCATTTTTTCTAGGGCCGGCCCATGTAATGGGGTGATGAGGTGGTTGTGGTCTCATCTCAGATCCTAGCTCTGCCACTTTCTAGCTCTCTGACCCTGGGAGAGTAAGTTAACCTCTTTGGGCCTCAGTTTCTTCCTCTGTAAAATGAGAACAATAACAGTATCTGCTTTCCAGGATTCTCGGGTCCTGGTTAATTGAGGAAATCCATTCGGAGTGTCCATTGTAGTACCTGGTGCAGATGAGTGCTCACTAAATATCAGTTTATTAGCTTTGCTCCCATGCTGACTCTTCCTCCCATGCCCCCCTCATCAGTTGGCTTTTCCCCACCAACTCAAGCTGGGTCCTGAGAATTACCCCTGATCTTCTCTTTGCATATTCCCCACATTCAGTCCTGCCAACTTGACGTCCTAAATATTTCTAGAGTCTCCACCTGGTTGCCTCTGCTCTGGGTTAGTTTGGTGTCCCCTCTTGGCCTGCACAATTGTGATTCCTAACCCTATTCCTTGGATGCAGACTCCTCACATTCAATCCAGCAGCCACATCACTTCCACTATTGAAATGAAAACTCTGTCACTTCCCACTTAAGCATGCAAGCTCAAGCTCCTCGGCCTGGCAAGCCAAGAGGTGGTCCCTGCCTATCTCTGAAATCATCCTGGGGAAAATGTGGTTGAGGGGGTAGACCATGGGTCTAGGCTGGTGTGTTGGGAAGTGCTGTAGGGAGCTGCTTTTTCTCTTGCTGTTCTGTGTCAGGACCTCACACTTAACAGCCAGTGGTTCCTCCTTCCCCAGCCTAGCATGCTCACTCATTCTCCCCTTTGTGGCCTTGCTCAATCTCTGCCCTCTGCCTGGAAGTGTCCCTTTGCCCAGCCCCTCTGTCACCTCCTCCAGGACACCTTCCCTGACCACCCCCGTCCCTTCATAGTCCATTAGTTACTTCTCACCACATTCTCAGAAGACCCTGTGTATTGATTTAATCTTACAGGTACCTCATTTGTTATATTTCTCCATTTACATGTTCCCCAGACCAGTACTTCTCTAACTTTATTGTGTACTTTTATCACTTGGGAAGCTTGTCCAAATGCAGATTTGATTCAGTAGGTCTGGGATGGGGCCTGAGACTGCATTTCTAACAAGCTCCCAGTGATGCTGGTGTGGCTCCTTCTGGACCACACTTTGAGCAACAGGAACTTAGACTGCAAGTCCCTTCAGGGCAGTGACTTGCATTCAACTGCCTTGTTATCTCTGGGAACTAGCTGAGTGCTTGGCAAATGGGTGAGCGAGTACATGCCTCCTGAAATGAAGAGATGGATGAATGAATCAAAGATATCTCAGGCAGATGAGGGTGTCAGGGGAGTCTTCTGCAGGAGTTGACCCCCAAGTTGACTCCTTAGGGAGGAGTAGGAGGTAGCCAGGAAAAGAGGGCAGAAGTGGGCTAAGATATTCCAGATGAAGGCCTGGGCTTAAGGCACAGACATGCATGAAAACATGGGTGCAAGACAGTGTGGGATGGGAAGACTTGAAGTTCAAGAGGGTGGAAGGGGCCAGGTCACTAAGGGATGCCACGCAGGGATGTACCTCTGGGGGATACATGATCTAAAATGTGGGCTACTTCCAAGATAGGATAGGAATAGATAGGAGAGAAGAGATACAAGATGGAGCAGCTGCTTAGGGTGGCTTGTAGTTATCCATGTGGAGCTCAGGGCAGGGCTGTGAGGTTGTAGGCAAGGACACAGGTTAAAGAGGCATTGAGGAGGAAGAAGAGCCAGGACTTGGTGGCCAACTGTAAAAAGAAGGAAAGCCCCACTCTTTGGCTGTGGAGCACCTGGATGAATAAGATCATAGAGAAGGAGCCAATTTGAGGAGGAAAGATAATGAGTTGGTTTCAAACCTGGCTGGGCATGAAGTGCCCATGGGGTTTTCATGGCAAACATGTCAGGAGCTCCTGAGGGAGGCCAGGGCTGGAGAGAGTATGGGAAGCATCAGCTGACAGATGCTCCTTGAAGTTTTGGGAAGGAATGAAATCATCCGTGGGAAAACGTAGAGTAAGAAGAGAAGAAGGTAGAGATAGCACCCTGGAGGAAAACCATTCATTTAAAGAGAAGATGTCAATGACAACCTGCTAGAAGATAGAATAGGTAAAAGCAAACATTTAAAATAGCAACAGTGACAAAACACCTAAGAATAAGTGTAAGAAATGTGCCAAATCTATGTGGAGAAAACATTAAAATGCTTTTAAGGGGAAAAAAGGTACTTGAATAGATGAAAAGACAGACTATGTTCTTGGTTAGGAAAACAATATAATAAAGTCGCCTTTTCTCTCTCAGATAGTCTAGACTTTACCAAGCTTCTCAATGAAAGCTGAACTCTTTTGTGATGGTGGTGGTTGTTTAGACAAGCTGCTTCTGAAATTCACATGGAAAAATCATAAGGGTTGGGAGACAATTTCCATAGGTGTCGTGTTTCTGCATGAGCAGAGGTGCTGATTGCCTTTGCTCCAGACCATCTTTCCAAGGATGTTAGCAGAGGGAACACACTTGGAAGACAGAGATGGTATCTCTCTAGGGGGTAAAGGGCAAGTTTGTTTACTGTCCAGTATAATAAAGATACTCGCTCTGGGATAAAGATCCGACAGGCTTTATAATGGGCAATAGCCCGTTATAAAAGATTTGGGCTCCCTAAACTAAAGGTTTCTCTCCTGTAACACAACCCACGTTGCATGCAGGCATCTCTTGGACTTGTCACATGACTCGGTGGGAATTGGGGATCGTGGAGCTGGCGCAAAGGTTGGTTACTTTGGCTACTGCCATTGCCATGTGTAAGAAAGACATTTGTCTCTGACCCAGAAGTCTTGTGTCTTCTGCCAGCACCCAGGAAGTGGTGGCAGGCTAACCTGTTGGCTTGCAAGCATAGTTAAAAACTTAGGCTCTTCATAATTCTTGACAGTAAGACTAGCCAGGAAATATTTGAAAAAGAACAGTAACAAAGGGGGACTAGTCCCATCAGATATTAAAACAAATTATAAAGCTATGTTATGTAAAACAATGCGATACTGGACAATTCAGAGGACCAAAAGAAAATTCCAGAAATTACACATGAGAATGTAGTCCAAGACAAATATACAAACTGATTGGGAAAATGCATTATTCAATAAATGGGGTTGGGGCAACTGGGGAACCATCTGGAAAAAAAAAAAGAGTTGGGCCCATACATTATACTGGAATAAATTACACACAAAACAAAGATGTAAATGTAACAAAATGAAAACAGAAGTATCTCAGAAACCATGGGAAAATCTTTAAATTCTCAAATGGGGAAGGGCTTTCTCAGTGTAATACACAACCCAGAAGCCACAAAGGAAAAAGACTGATCATTTTAACTATTAAAACAAAAACTCCACATGGCAAAACCCAACAGATTCAGAGTCAAAAGAAAAACTTGGGAAGCGTTTGCAACTCATACCACTGATAAAAAGGCTGTTTCCATTTCCCTAGTATATAAAGCTTCCCACCAATTGATATGAAACAAGCCAACAACACAAAAGAAAGATGGACAAGGTATAAAAAGCTCCAGAAAGGTAAATATAGATGATCCTAAACTCAAGAACAGATGCCCCTTCACTCATAAGAGAAATATAAATGAGAGTTTTGCTGAGATACCATTTTCATTTCTCAGATTGGCCAAACACACTGTGTGGGCAAGGGCGTGGGGGAACAGATGCTCATGCATTGCTGATGGGAGCGAGAGATGGTGCAGCTCCATGGAGGGGGATTTGGCAATATCTATCAACATTACAAATGCTCTTGACCTAACACTTCCACTTCTAAGAATTTATCCTGTGGAAAATTTCCACATATGAAAAAGGATGCATATAAGAGCAGTTATTATAACATTGTAACAGTAAAAGACTGAAAACAACCCAAATAGGCTTCAAAAGAGGGATGATAAAATAAATCAGGTACATGCAAACAAAAATATACTCTATAGGCAGAAGAAAGGAGGACGATGTTTCCAGTGTACCACTATGGAAAGATCTCCAAGATATATTGCTGTGAAGAAAGCATGGCTCTGTTCAGAGTATATAGAATGCTGCCATTCTTGTGGGAAAAAAAAGGGGAAGGGAGAGAATATGTAGATATATGCATGCTTATATGCATGTTTATGCATAATGTGTCCATGGAGGAATATGCAAAAAACTGATAGATAACATTGGTTGTCTCTGGCGAGGAGAATCTCATGGTTGGAAGATGGGTGAAAAAGAAAACTTCACTGTGCCCACTTTTAGACTTTGTGAAAGTTGGAAATATGTTATCTCTATCTCTTCCCACACAAAAAGAATAAAAAGATTGGGCAGGAGATGAGGAGTCTGTGATGGAGACTAAGGTCATAGAGAGAAAGCTAGAAGAGAACTGCGCTGGAGGAATCAACCAAGGAGAGTATTTCAGGAAGGAAGTAGTGACCCACAGGGTGGAAAGCTATAAAGAGATTGAGGATTTAGATAAGGACTTTGACTGCATTCAATGTATCCATCAGAAGGTCAATAGTGACCTTGGTGACAGCGAAGTCAATGAAGTGTGTGTATGTGTGTGTGTGTGTGTGTGTAAGCCAGAATGCTGTGTTTAGAAGAGAACTGAATGTGAGGAATTAGAGTGAACACTTTCAAAAGGAAGAAGAGTGAGGTCATAGCTTGACGGGAAAGCAGGATGGCTTGTATTATTATTGTTGTTGTTGTTATTGATATTACTATTTTAAATGAAAGCTACTTGAGATTATTTAACTGGTGATGGGAAGCCAGCAGGAGGGAAGAGGTAGATGCTACAAGAAGCGGAGGGGAATACTCTAGTTAGTTACTCATTGTTGTGTGTAACAAATCACCTCAAAACTTAGAGGCATAAAACAACAACCATTTTATTATGCTTGTGAGTCTTTGTGTCTGGAATCTGATAGGGCATAGCAAAGACAGCTTGTTTCTGTTCCACAATGTCTAGGCCTCTGCTGGGGTGGCTACAACAGCTGGAGATGGCTGGGTCCACACAGGGCCTGGTTCTCCTCTTTGAGTGAGCTGGCTCCTTTACTCACATGTCTGGCACTTGGGCTGGGAGGCCTGGAATAGCTGGGGTCTAGCTGCAGCACTCACTCTCCACATGGCTAGCTTGGGCTTCCTGAATGCATAGCAGTCTCAGGGTAGTAGACTTCTGATATGGTGGCTCAGGTTCCTGAGAGCAAGTATTCCAGAGCCCAAGGCAGAAGCTGCCTTAGACATCATGCAGTTATTTCTTTTGCAGCCTTTTAGTTACCCATGATCAGCACAAATTTAGTGTGGCGGGGCCACTAGAGGGTATGAATACCAGGGGCATGTTTCATTGGTGGTGGGGGGTACCTTTGAAGTCTGGCTACCACTGGAATCATCAAGGAAGTGAGATTTTTGGGAAGATCAAAGGAGTTGGAATCCAAAGCATGGGATGAGATTAGCCTTGGGCTAGAGGGGCATTGGCAGACAGAAGAAGACCACAAGGATGGGGTTAGATTGGGGATAAGTGGGGTCAGGAAGGGGAATGCCTGATGGCTCTAATCTTCTGGATGAGGAAGGAAATGAGGCCCTCTGCTGAGACAAGAGGGCTCCTGGGGGGGGGGGGGGGGGAGGTTTTTAGAAAGCGTATGCATTTTGAACTATTTCTGGGAAGGAGGAGAAAGAAATGACTAGGTCCAGGATGAGTGAGGCTTGTTCAGAGTTAGAGCCCATAAAGTTTCAATGACACCTATAATTATGGTTGTATATGACTTTTTTTCTGAGTATGCTCAGGGTCCCCAGTGTGGGATCGAAGAAATCTGAGAATGGAATGTATCTGGGATTGGGATTTTATCAGGAAGGGGAAAAGGGCAAATAATAAACAGTATTGGCAAGAGAATGGTGAAATAATGAGCCATGGGGCCATCACTGGGTAAAGAAAGGAGTAAGGCCCAGATAGGCATAGTTTGGCAGAATATTGGTTGGCTATGAGAAGATGGTTCTCTATGAGATTAAAAATCTTTCTGGAGTGCTTGAAAGTGAGATAAATGGAAGGACTGAGAGTTCTTTTTAAAGAGTGGGTCTGGAATACATTTATGATTTCAGAAGTAGAGCAGTTCTGGGTGATGACAAGGTCCTGAATGTGGCCAAAGATGTGGGTGGCTAGAGTGGAGAGAAGGAGAAACTCATTAAGGATGAGGAGATCAAGGAACTGAGCATCCAGAGAGCTGGATGGGATATCCATGTGGAAACTGAAGTCAACCAGGGTGAGGCCTGGGTGGAGATAAAAACTGTGAGCCCAGTGCCAAAGTCTTCCATGATCTTGGGGAGGGACCGGGAGACTGGTGGATGACATCGATGGCTGTGTGGGATGGGGTGCTGTAGCCAGGTGGCATGAGCCTCAGGGAGTAGGAGGCTTTCCAACATGGTTGTGGGTCATGGTGAAGAGTGAGCAGCATGGGCCCAATCCTAGCCTGCAGTGTGGGGAGTGTGGGAATGAGCAGCCTTCACTGGTCAGGGCTCTGGGAAGCCGTGTCTTCCCCCTGAGGTGGAGCAACCAGGTCCAGCTCTATCTTCATCTCACCTGTTTTCCCCCAAAGGTGGCCATGGCACATGGCTCAGTCAATGAGGACAGTAGGCAGGAGGAGAAACCTGGTAGAATTCTGCCCACCCTTGCCACTCTTTTAGTTGGACTTCTGAGCAGCCATTTTGTCAGCAGCCCACGGACCTCAACTCACGTTCTGAATGGGCCTCAGCCAACAGAACTCCAGTCATCTGACCACTAGGAGCAGGATCTCTGGCAACCAGGGCTACCAGTGTGCCTTGAGACCATCTTGGAACATTCAATGGTCAAGGGTAGACAGTATCCCTGCCCTCAAATCCCTCACCTGCCTAGAGAATAAACTTGGGGAGAAAGTAAGCATAAGTAGGGTACTGGTGTGTGCGTATGTTAGACTTGAGGGGTGGGGGAGTTTTGAGGGGAGAGGTGCATTTGACACTTTCCCTAACCTTTTACAGGGAGGGGAGCTCTTTGTAAGGGCCAGATACATGACAGAAATGTCAAAAGGACATGAACTTAGCCAGAAGATTCTGAAAACATGTCACAGGTCTATTTATGTAAAAAATGGCAAATTTCTCACCGGGAAGGGAAATTGAAAAAAAAAAAGAGCTATGAGTACTTATGCTTTTTTGAGGCTAGCCCCACAGTGGAGGGATTCAGGCAAAGGCTTCCATGACCACTGCTGACTGGTTGGTGCCTTCTCTAACATTTTACTCATGTTCTGCATAAATCCCAACAGGCTTCAGAGGTTTGATCCTTCTGAGGGCTAAGTGAGGGCATGCCTCAGTCAAGTTTCTTTCATTGCAAGTAATGGAAACTGACTTGAATTAGCTTCCGCAGGGTAGGAAATTCATTGGAAAGAAACTGGTTTATCTACTGGAAGACAAGGGCAGCCAGGCTTCTGAAGGGATGGACCCAAGGACCAATGTTGGCCAAAGTGTGTTTTATGGATCACTAGACCTGGCAAATGCTTGGGGAAATAAAGTGCTCTGTGATCCAATGAGTTTGGAAAATGCTGTGTATTTTCTCAAGGCACATTGCCATATTAAAAGCTCTGCTAAATACTATAACAAGAAAGCTTATTTAATTAGCCAAACATTTCCCCTGAATGTTTAAAGAGTGAGGTGTACCTGTGAATAACCTGGTTGAGGAGGACGCTCTCTGCTGTGATGGAGCTGACTTTACTGTGGAGCATAGGCATTAGAGAGGACCTATAGTCTAGTGGTTAGGGGTGTGGACCACTTGCCTTTCAATCCTGATTTCACCACGTGCTAGCTGAATGATTGGGGCAATCACTTTCTTATCCATAAATCAGGATAATAATAGCAATACCTCTTGAGGTTGTAGTGAGGTTTAAATGAGCTGATAATGCCTGGGTCATAGTAAGTGCTAAAATATTTAGCTATTATTATATTATTAAGGATTGAACACCCTCTCTGTCATGAGCTTCACAGCATCTGGGGAGCTCAGGTTTATGTCTAACAAGCATTTATTGGTTTCCACTCCCAATGGGAAACGTGAGAGACGAGGGTACAGAGATGAATCTGTGGACATGGCCTCGGCCATCATGGAGTTCCCAATCTTATGGGGTAGACAGATATGTAAAGAGGTAATTACAATGAGACATGAAAAGAAGACAGTGCTGTGACAGTCCACAGAAGGGGCACCTGGCCCAGAGCTATGGTTAGGGGTGGGAAGGGTGTTGCAGGGAGAAGGAACAGCATGGACTAAAGGCATAAAGGTGCCTGACAGCCTTGGACATCCCAGGTAGCACAGTGTGGGTAGGGCTTAGCATAAAGGATGGGAAGTAGGAGATGATGTTGAAGATACCAGTGGGAACCTGCACATAGAAGACCTTGAATGCCAAACCAAGGAGCATGGATGTTATCCTGTGTGTGACAGGGGGCTGATGAAGTGTTTTAATCAAGAGAATGCATGGCAGGTGTTAGGTTAGAGAGCTCCTCTGGCAACTGTGAGACAGATGGGTCAGAGTAGCAGATGACTAGAAGCTAAGAGACCCAAAAGGGGCTGGTTACAGAAATTAACCTGGGAGATGGGTGACTGCGTGATGGTGAACTCAACTGATTGTGATTAGAGAGAAGGATGATGAGTTTGGGTCATGTTGAGCTGGAGGACCCCGTGGGCAATCCAAGTAGCAATATTCAACAATATGTATGGGTTTGGAGCCTGGGATGAGAACTGGGCTGGAGATATAGATTTGGGAGCCATGTGTATTTAATGGTAATTGAATTCATAGGAGTGAGTGGGATTGTTCAGAGACGGTCAAGATCAAGGAAGCCCTGGGGAGCTTGACCCATGTGGGAGGGCAGGGAAAAGGATCCTCCTGCTAGAGCGGAGACTCTGCAGGTACCTAGAACTCATAAATTTGACTTCGCAGAGGAACTTGTTTCCTTCCTTAAACGTACCCTCCAGTTTCATCTGTTGGCTGTGATGATTAGGCCTTAGTATGACTTAATAGCTTAGGGGAAGGCTGAAAAAATCCAAGGTCCTAAGCTCTTTATTGTTTACCTTATCATTCCTTTGCTTTTCCAGTGCCCCTGGAGCAGTTTTCCCATCTGTACAATGGGGAGAACTGGATTTTGTCAGCTCCTTCCATCCCAGAGTAGCTGCTATAGGCACAAGAAGGATGGAGCCTTCAGAGTGGTAGCTGCGGAAGTTGTACACATTGTCCTCATTTTTAGGGATTGATACAAACCCTCTCTTTCAAGTACCTGAACACTGAGCTATTCTTTGATTGCTGTGAGTACTAGGCTAGTCTGGCAAAGCAGAGGATAAGGAGATTCTAATGTACAGTATTTAGTGAACACATCCAGGTCCCCTATCCCTTCCTTCTGCTGATAAGCCTGGAGAAGAGCAAGCACATAGGTGAAAACTTCTTTTCTCTGTAGAGATCACCCAGGGGTGGAGCAGGTAGACCACTTTAAATGAGAACTAAATGAACTCTGTGAACTCAAAGGCAGAATGAGTGCCAACAGGGAGTGGTAGAAGGAGTTAAAGGCAGACAGAAAGTTCTTTCTAATCCTAAGTATCTTTACAAACAATGTCTGAGAGAGTAGATTTTTGTATCTGTGTAGGTTATTGGTGGGCAACTCAGTATCACTTCCCTCCTCCCAAGCTTTCCCTTCAATTGCAGGGGCTGAAATCCTGAGAACTATATTTACCAGCATCCCTACTACACAAGTTCCAGGTTAGAGTGTTTCAATGAGAGGTAATTGTATGAACTTCAGAAGGTGGGAGAAAAGCAGAAGTCATATTATCGTTTAGCTGTGGTGGGTAGATTGGTGGGCATTGGCAGATGTGAGAGTTTATAGCAACCTCAGCACTTACCTGCAAATCAACAATGTTAGAGACATCTGTGATCACTGCATCAGTTCCTGCAACACTCTTAAGACGTAATGGTTTAAAACAACAATGATATATTTAGCTCACAATGTTGTGGATCAGAATCTGAGTGGTTCTTCTGGTCTTGGTTGGGCTCACTCATTTGTCCGAGGTCAGCTGCAAGGCGGCCTAAAGGGTTGGTTGGTCTAGTGCCTTAGCTGGGATGACTTGTTCCTGCTTCACCAAGTCTCTCGTTCTCCAGCAGACTTGCATGTATTATGGTGACTGTGTAGGTTTCCAAGAGAGCAAGAGGGAGAAAGCATGGTCTCCTGACAGCTAGCATTGGAAGTGGCACAACATCACTTCTGCCACATTCTACTGACTAAATTAAGTTGCAAGACCAGCCCAGATTCAAGGTCATATCACTTGGATGCATGTAGGAGAATAAATCATGGCTAATATTGCAAGTAATCCCATGCCACCTATTACTTGTATTAAATCCCTTCCTGCTTGAAAGACCTAGAAAGGCTTTTGCTTCTCTGACAGAAATAGCATCACTCTGCATTTCAGAAGACAATCAGAAAGAAGAGGCAGGTATTGGGACTTGTATCAAGCAGTGAGTTTGGAGTTCAGGATTTTTTTTTTTTTTTTTTTTTATGATTTATTTTCATTTTATTTATTTCTCCCCTCCCTTCATAGTTTGAGCTTGCTGTCTGCTCTCTGTGTCTGCTCATCTTCTTTTTAGGAGGCACTGGGAAACAAACTCAGGACCTCCATGTGGGAGGGAGGTGCCCAATCACTTGAGCCACATCTACTCCCTGCTTGTTATGTCTCTCGTTGTGTTTCCTCATTGTGTCTCTTTATTGTGTTATCTCGCTGCTCCAGCCCATTGCATCAACTTGCTGTCTTCTTTAGAAGGCACCGGGAACTGAACCCGGGACCTCCCGTGTGGTAGGCAGGTGCCCAACTGCTTGATCCATATCCACCTTCTTTGGGGTTCAGGATTTGGCTTTAAGTTCCTGGGCTGCTACACTTACCGCAGGTCAACTTTGGGCCAGTCCTTTTACTTTTCAGAGCGTTGAACTCTTCTCTCTCAAAGGGAGTTGGTTTAACTTATGGGCAGTGAGCAATTAAAGTGATGAATAAGTTAATGGTCATCACTTGCACTTGAATAACACCGTAGTATAAAATCTTCCAACCTGGGGGCTGGTGAACAGGAGCCATGGAGTGGTTGTCCTCTTGATGGAATAGAAACAAGATGTTTGTCACCACTTCTCTACCTTGTCAACTTCCCTGGTTCATTTTGGGACTTGGAAGCCAAGAATGGATTGCCAGCCAAAGCCTCCATTCGGGGCCTCTGTGTTGGAATTAGGCCAGAATTTGGATAAACCCTAGAATGATTGGAGCCAGAACAAACTCCAAAGCTGGCACAAGTCACTTCAATCTATGGCTCCCACCTGCCTTCTTGGCTTTTGGTGTGGTGAGGCCCTGCTTGTCCTGGCCATTCCCTCCCCAGGCCTTGTGGGCACAGCTGCTTAAAGGACCACTCCTCATCTCCTTGTTAAGTCCCAACTCAAGCTGGACATGATTCACAGGGATAATGAGCTCGTAAATAAATTCCTGCTGCATCAGCTCATGGAGCTGAAGGTTAGGCTGGGGACATGGGCCAGGGAAGACAGAGGGAACCAGGCCTAGAGATTCAAATGCCCCTTGTGTTCTCTCCAGGGGACATTTGAGGAGGGTGGAGAAGATGTAACAGATTCTGTGAACTCACCACTGGCATTTTGCACTGTGGGCTGGTTACACTCTGAGTGCAGAGATCCTGGATCCGTAATCCCAGACTTGAACTTGCTTTCAGAATCAACTTTGGGAGGCTAGCATTCAGTGGCTATGTGTTCAGCAAAGTATAACCAGGGCTGCAAGCTCTGTGAGCAGCCTTCTGAGGAATGGGAAGTTTTTTATAGTTGTTGGGGCTTACCAGTAGAGAGAAGCTACAGGAAATTAAAAAGTTAAGAACAATTCCAAAATGAAATGAGGAGTCACAGAAGGAAGTGAGCTTCCTGTCTTTGGAACTGTGTAAGAAGAGTCTAGGTAAATCATAAGCATCAGAGTAGGGCAATGTGAGACAGTACCTGAGGGTTGATTACTTTTGGAGAATCCTGCAAGTGCCTCGTGTCTATAACAGTCTGTCTTGATGTTTTGGCTGTGTTTGTTTTAGCTTAAAACCTTCCAGTGACTTTTCATCACACTTAGAATATGATCGTGAAAATTTTCCCATACCAGTAATAACCCCAATATTATTTCAGACCATTTTCTCATATTTCACTATACTCCATTCTACCTGGTCTTTTTCCTGTTTCTCAAACTTGTTGTAATAGTTAGGATAGACTGGATTGTGCTGCAGTAACAAATAAACCTGAAATCTCAAGTGGCTCAGTCCCTTATGTGTTTGTTTCTTCTTTTCCGCACTATCTGATGTGGGTTGACTGGTTTCTTCTCCATGAGTAAGTCAGGGATCCAGGCTACCTACATTTCATGATGCTGCTGTCTCAGTATATGGCTTCCAAATTGGCTGTGATGGGGAATTTACCTGGCCTTGAAATGACACTTGTCATGTCTTCTCACAGTCTATTGGCTGAAACTAGTCACCTGGCTCTAACCCAAATGGAAGGGGAGACTGGGCAAGGGAGCAGAGCACATGGATATTTAGTGAACACTTACTCTTTCTGTCACACTTGCCTATATCAGTCAGAGTTCTGGGTAGCAAGCAACAGAAAGTGACTCCAGGGTTTAAAGCAGAAAAGAAATTTAATAATATTATGGAGTGAGTGAATATCTTGAAAACTAAACATGGAGGCTATTTTGGAAAGATGATGCCTCAAATCATGCTGCATATTTGGGTTAATGAAGCCATCTCTGAGATGCTGCTGGTGGGTACAGACTCATCAGCCATGCCCACCAACAGTGCTGGCACTGGACATGGATTATGCCACTAGAACTAGGCCTACCCTTTCCAGTCTGCAGATGACACAGCCCCTGTTTCTTTGGATCACCCACTTCTCACACAAAGTCTGGGATCAATGTGTCTGATTGAAGAGCCTACCTGAGCCCATGCACTAGCTGCAAGGGAGGCTGGCAAAGCAAATATCTGACATTTTATGTCCAATGAAAAGAAGTGGACCCTGGCTTGTGAGGGCCCAATCCAAAAAGAGTCTCTGATGCCTAAAATTTCACCAGGAGCTATGTCAGAAAGAGCCCCAAATTTCATTCCCCCCTTCTCCCTCAGGGGAACAGAGCCTCACATTTTAGCTGGACACATGGCTGCCTGCAATAAAGATGAAATCCCCCAATTCAGCCTCGTAGGAAGTCTGTGGCCTTGGGACCACATTCTGGCCAATGAGATAGAGATGCAAGTGATATTTGCAACTTTCAGTTGGTGCCCTTTGAAGGCACCAACTCCTTTCTCATTCTCACTGGCCTTTCTCATTCTCACTTCTCATCATCACTGGCCAAAGCACAGGATGACCGGCCACCTTAGGTCATGCGGACAAGGGCAACACGCTAGGGATAGTGGCACAACAAGACAGAAGGAGATCGGGTTCCTGGACGTCTTCATGAGAGAAAAATACCCTTCTATCTTTTTGAATTTTAAAAGTTTTAGATTTAGACTGCGGATTTGGGTCTGTGATGGGCAGCTGAGGTTATATCCTCACTGATATTGTAGCTCATCACCCTTCTAGGTTAAACCTCTCCTTTGCCATCCTCCTCTTTTTAACCCATAAGCCCTCTCAGAAGCGTTTCAGCAGCTTTAGATCCCATGAGTGGTGAGATGGGGGGGCCAGGACAAATGCTCTGGGGACTCATGGGCTGTGTGCTCTCAATCTCACCGAGGACAGGCCCTCCGCCAGACTCCACTGCTAGGCCTCACATTGCACTGAGTCCCCATCCACTGCAGCTCTGTGAAATAGCTTATTTTCATCTTGGTTTCATGGAGACCATGAGAGGTAAAATAACAAGCCCAAGGTCACTGTTGGGAATTGAATCATGGCGCCCACAAAAAGCATGTTCAGGTTCCAAGCCCTGGTGCTGTAGATGTGAGCCCATTTATAAACAGGACCTTTGGAGATGTCATTAGTTAACAGACTGAATGAGGGTGGGCCTGAGTACAAGGTGACTGAAGTCCTTATAAGCAAAGGAAATTGCACACATAAAGAGAAGCCACGGGGACCCTCCCGAAGCTGGAAATCAGTGGAACCTGGAAGAGAAGAAGATGCTGCCATGTACATTGCCATGTGACAGAAAAGCCAAGGAGCCCCAAAGACTGCCGGCCAGCCAGAAAATATGGGACCGTGGAAGGAACAGAAAAAGCAAATCTTCCAACCTCTGACCTGAGCCAATAAATTCCTATTGTTAAGCCAACCTATTGTATGTATTTATTTTTTTTTAACATTTTTTTAAACTTTACTTTGTACATTTAATAATTGAAAATATAGACAATTAAAAACTAAAAAGTAAACACAGATGAATAAATATATACATTTTTCAATTAAATGTAATGGATACATATAAATTTTTTTTTTTTTTTGAATCAAACAATATGTTACACAATATATTTGGTTCATAGTAACGCATTCATACAGTATTTGTCCTTTTGTGTCTGGCTTGCTTCACTCAACATAATGTCCTCCAGGTTCATCCATGTTGCCATATGCTTTATGACTTCATTTCTTCTTACAGCTGCATAATATTCCATCGTGTGAATAGACCACAGTTTGTTTATCCATTCGTCTGTTGATGGACACCTGGGTTGTTTCCAACTTTTGACAATGGTGAATAATGTGGCTATGAACATCGGTGTGGAGATGTCTGTTCGTGTCACTGCTCTCAGTTCTTCTGGTTATATACCCACTAGTGGTATTGCAGGGTCATGTGGCAAGTCTATATTCAACTTCTTTAGGAACTGCCAAACAGTCCTCCATAGTGGTTGTACCATCCTGCATTCCCACCAACAGTGAAGAAGTGTTCCTATCTCTCCACATCCTCTCCAACACTTGTAGTTCTCTGTCTTTTTCATAGTGGCCTTTCTGATAGGTGTGAAATGATATCTCATTGTAGTTTTGATTTTGCATTTCCCTAATCATGAGTGATGTTGAACATTTCTTCATGTGTTTTTCGCCATTTGTATTTCTTCTTCGGAGAAATGTCTATTCAAGTCTTTGGCCCATTTTTTAATTGGGTCGTTTGTCTTTTTATTGTTGAGTTGTAACATCTCTTTATATATCCTGGATATTAAACCTTTATCAGATATGTGATTTCCAAATATTTTTTCCCATTGAGTTGGCTGCCTTTTCACCCTTCTGACAAAGTCGTGTGAGGTGCAAAAGTGTTTAATTTTGAGGAGGTCCCATTTATCTATTTTTTCTTTTGTTGCACGTGCTTTGGGTGTATGGTCCAAGAAACCACCACCTACTACAAGGTCTTGAAGATGTTTCCCTACATTTTCTTCTAGTAGTTTTATGGTCCTGGCTTTTATATTTAGATCTTTGATCCATTTTGAGTTGATTCTTGTATAGGGGGTGAGATAGGGGTCCTCTTTCATTCTTTTGGTTATAGATATCCAGTTCTCCCAACACCATTTGTTGAAGAGACTGTTTTTTCCCATTAGCGTGGGCTTGGTAGGTTTGTCAAAAACCAGTTGACTGTATAGGTGAGGGTTTATTTCTGGATTCTCAATTCTATTCCACTGATCGATATGTCTATCTTTATGCCAGTACCATGCTGTTTTGACCACTGTAGCTTTGTAATATGTTTCAAGGTCAGGCAGTGAAATTCCTCCCACATTGCTCTTCTTTTTTAGAATGCTTTTGGCTATTCATGTGCACTTACCCTTCCAGATGAATTTGGTAATTGCCTTCTCTAATTCTGTAAAGTAAGCTGTTGGGATTTTGATTGGTATTGCATTGAATCTATAAATCAGTTTGGGCAAGATTGACATCTTCACGATATTTATTCTTCCAATCCATGAACACGGAATGTCTTTCCATTTGTTTAGGTCTTTTAAAATTTCTTTTAGCATTGTTTTGTAGTTTTCTGCATATAGGTCCTGTATTTCTTTGGTTAAATTAACTCCTAGGTATTTGAGTCTTTTTGTTGTTATTGAAAATGGAATTTTCCTCCTGATTTCCTCCTCAAATTGTTCAGTACTAGTGTACAAAAACATTACTGATTTTTGCGTGTTGGTCTTGTATCCTGCCACTTTGCTGAACTCATTTATTAGTTCAAGTAGCTTTGTTGTGGATACTTCAGGATTTTCTAAATACAGGATCATGTCATCTGCAAACAGTGATAGTTTTACTTCCTCTTTTCCTATTTGGACGCCTTTAATTTTTTTGTCTTGTCTAATTGCCCTAGTTAGAACTTCTAGTACAATGTTGAATAACAATGGTGACAGTGGGCATCCTTGTCTTGTTCCTGATCTTAGGGGGAAAGCTTTCAACCTTTCCCCATTGAGTATGATGTTGGCTGTGAGTTTTTCATATATGCCTTTTATCATATTGAGGAATTTTCCTTTTATTCCTTTCTTTTGAAGTATTTTTATCAAAAAAGGATGTTGGATTTTGTTGAATGCCTTTTCTGCATCTATTGAGATGATCATGTGGTTTTTTCCTTCAATTTGTTAATGTGGTGTATTACATTGATTGATTTTCTTATGTTGAACCAGCCTTGCATATCAGGAATAAATCTTACTTGGTCGTGATGTATAAGTCTTTTGATATGCTGTTGGATTCTATTTGCAAGTATTTTGTTGAGAATTTTTTGCATCTATGTTCATGAGAGAGATTGGTCTGTAATTTTCTTTTCTTGTGGAATCTTTATCTGGCTTTGGTATTAGGGTGATGTTGGCTTCATAAAATGTGTTGGGTAATTTTCCCTCCTCTTCAATTTTTTGGAAGAGTTTAAACAGGATTGGTGTTAATTCTTTTTGAAATGCTTGGTAGAATTTACCTGTGAATCCATCTGGTCCTGGACTTTTCTTTGCTGGGAGATTTTGATGACAGATTCAATCTCCTTAATTGTGATTGGTTTGTTAAGTTCTTCTGTTTCTTGTAGCATCAGTGTAGGTTGGTTGTGCATTTCTAGAAATTTGTCTATTTCATCTAGGTTGTCTACTTTGTTGTTATATAGTTTCTCATAATATCCTCTTATGATTCTTTTTATTTCTGTGAGGTCATTTGTAGTTTCCCCCCTTTCATTTCTGATTGTATTCATTTGCATCTTCTCTTTTTTTCTTTGTTAGTCTAGCGAGGGCTTTGTCAATTTTATTGATCTTCTCAAAGAACCAGCTTTTGGTTTTGTTCACTGATGCCTTATCAGTGGGCTCTATTTTGGAATCTGTGCTCCTGAGAGTGACAGAATTGGACTCAAATAAGTCCTCCCTGCACATGGTTCATCAGTCCCTTCTATTCAAACCTATATGTGATGCAGAAGTTTTTAGGTATACTTCCAGAGATTGGAGCTTCTGGCCTACCTATGTGCCAGGTGTGCATGGAACCTCGGTGGAGCTGCAACTCCTACCCTACAGCTCAATGGACTCATCCAACTCACCTGGCGAGGAGACAACGATGGGCAACAGCCATCCCAGGGAATGGAGAGGGCCTGCATCTGCAGGAAGAATCATCCCACCCACCATATCCATGGGATATAAGCCCTCTCTCACTTGGAGGTGGAGTGGACATCACCATCCCAGTCCCCTCAGGATTGGGGGAAGAACTATGGGCTAGAGTGGACTTGATGGTATTCTATTGTTTTTCTATTCTCATTTTCCGTTATTTCTGATCTGATCTTTATTATTTCTTTCCTTCTGCTTGCTTTGGGATTGGTTTGCTGTTCTTTTTCTAGTTTCTCTTGTTGTTCAGTTAAATCTTTGAGTTTAGCTCTTTCTTTTTTTTCTTTTTTCCTTTCTTGTTTTTTTAATATAGGCATTTAGGGCTATAAATTTCCCTCTCAAGACTACCTTCGCTGTATCCCATAAGTTTTGATATGTTGTGTTCTCATTTTCATTTGTCTCAATATATTTACTGATTTCACTTGCAATTTCTTCTTTGACCCACCGAATATTTAGGAGTGTGTTCAGTCTCCACACATTTGCAAATTTTCTTTTTTCCTGTCTGTTATTGATTTCTAGTTTCATTCCATTATGATCTGAGAAGGTGCTTTGTATAATTTCAATCTTTTTATATTTATTGAGAGCTGTATTGTGACCTAACATGTGGTCTATCCTGGAGAAAGATCCATGGGCACTTGAGAAGAATGTATAACCCACTGAGTTTGGATGCAGTGTTCTGTATATGGCTGTTAGGTCTAACTTGTTTATCATATTGTTCAAGTTCTCTGTTTCCTTGTTGATCTTCTGTCTAGTTGTTCTATCTAATGATGTGAGAGGGGTGTTGAAGTCTCCTATGATTATTGTAGAAATGTCTGTTTCTCCCTTCAGTTTTGCCAGAGTTTGTCTCATATATTTTGGGGCACCCTGGTTAGGTGCGTAGATATTTATGAGTGTTATATCTTCCTGGAGTATCATCCCTTTTATTAATATATAATGGCCTTCCATATCTCTTATCACTTTTTTGCATTTAAAATCTGTTTTGTCTGATATTAGTATAGCTACCCCTGCTCTTTTCTGTTTACTATTCACGTGGACTAACTTTTTCCAACCTTTCACTTTCAGCTGGTTTGTATCCCTGGGTCTGAGGTGAGTTTCTTGTAAGCAGCATATGGATGACTCATGTTTTTTTTATCCATTCTGTTAACCTGTATCTTTTGATTGGTTAATTTAATCCATTCACATTCAATGATTTTACTGAAAATGCACTATTTATTTCCTCCATTTTAATCTTTGGTTTTCATATGTCATCTTATTTTTATCTCTCTTTTTTACTCTTTTGGTTATCCTTTCTGCTTTTCTTTCTTCTATACTCTCCTCCAAGCCTTTTTCTCCTGTCTTTTTCTTTCAGATTCTAAGGCTTCCTTTAATATTTCCTACAAAGGTGGATTCTTTTTTGCAAACTCTCTCAGTTTCTGTTTGTTTGTGAATACTTTATATTCACCTTCATATCTGAGGGAGAGTTTTGCTGGATAAAGAGTTCTCGGCTGGCAGTTTTTCTCTTTCAGTTTCCTAGTTGTATCATACCACTGTCTTCTTGCCTCCATGGTTTCTGAAGAGAAATCTGCACTAAGACTTACTGGATGTCCTTTGTATGTGCATTTCTTTCATGAGCGTTGGGAAATTTTCAGCTATT
>JAKSZT010054160.1:2661525-2870922 GCA_026826555.1 Tolypeutes matacus
TCCCCTTCTGGAACTCCCATGACATGTATGTTGTTACATTTTGTGTTGTCATTCAACTCTCTGAGCCCCTGCTCAATTTTTTCCATTCTTTTCTCTCTCTGTTCTTTTCTCTCTTCAATTTCAGCTGCTCTGTCTTTGGTATCACTTATTCTTTCTTCTATCATTTCGAGTCTGCTGTTGTATGCCTCAAATGTGTTTTTGACTTGACCTATTGTGTCTTTCATTCCAATGAACTCTGTTACTTTTCTGTCCAGGATTTCAAATTCTTCTTTGCGTTCACTCAATGTCTTCTTGATGTTATTTATCTCTTTAACTATATTGTCTTTCATCTCATTAATTTGATTTGGAAATTTGTGCTAATCTCACTGATTAGTTCTCTCAAATTCTGCGTCTCTTCTGGGTCTTTGCTGTATTCCTTTTCTTGGGCCATGTCTTCTGTTTTCTTAGCATGGCTCGTAATTTTTTGCTGGTGCTTAGGCATCTGGTTAGGTTTTATTTTACTTAGATGCTCTATCTCTTTCTCTTTTATAGGGTTTTAGTGGCAGGAGGCTCTGAGTTACCACAGCTCTTTGATTTTTGGCTCAACCTTGATTGTTAGGATTGTTCTGATGGTTGCTCAAAACTGGGCACTGGACCCAGTAATTGGTTGTAGAGTTGTTTCCTAGGGCCTTGGGCAGGGAGGCTATAGAGGCCAGGAAAAGCCTCTCCTACTTATTAATTTTCTTATGTGCACTTCCTTGGTCTGCCAGGAGATGGTGCTTGTTGGCGGCTCTCATTTCAATGCCTGGTCGGAGTGTATTTGTTGTGACACAGACCAGATCAAAGTGATAGAGCTTCCTGTCTGGGGGCTAAGAAGAGCCTTGTAATTCAAACTTTCTGAGACAGTTCTCCAGTCTTCTCTGGTAGCCCCCTCCCTTTTCCCAGCTAGGAAATATTTCCACTCCCCTCTGAATCTTCAACAATCAGTCCCTGTTAGTAGAGTAGGAGATTGGGAGGTTTGTATATCTTTAGCCCCTTGCAGGCTCCAAGGCAAACAATGGCGCAGCCCCACCCAGCCTGGAAGGGCTCTCAGGACAGGGTAGACCAAACCTGTGAGTCAAAAGTAGGGTCAGCCCCAGGCTCTCTCTCCCCTCTCCTGTGGAGTCCTCAACAATTAGTCCAGGCTAGAAGAAAGGGAGGTTGCGAGGGTCGGATTTTTCTAGTCCTTCCTAGGCTCCCAGGGCAAACCGCTGTGTGGAAGAGTCCGTGGGGCTCCGCAGCCCAAATTTGTGGGTCAGAACCTGCATCAGCCTAAGGCTGTGTCCCTCTCTTTCCCCTTTCTGGTACTGGTAGATCCCTGGATCCCCCTTTGTCTGTATTCGCAGGCCCAGAGGTCGGAGAATTCTAAAGAGTGTGTGTGGGGGTGCCGGCAGCAGCAGTCGCTGCTGGTTCCACCTCAAGGTTCTGTCTTCGAGATTTCCCTCTTTTGTCCCTCTCTCCTCTGGGTGGTGTGCAGCCTTCACCTGCTGTCCTAAACCCTAGAAGATCTTTTTTGGGGCTGTTTCAGCCTGTCCTCTAGCTATTTTTCTGGAGAAGAGATTCCCGTGTCTTACTAGTCCACCATCTTCCCGGACGTCTCTGTGTCTCTGTATGGTATTTGTTTTTGCAGCTGGGAAACTAAAACAGTCACATAGCACAAATCCATGTGCTTCCCCTGATCTCATATGCCAACCCTCTTCAAACTCTGTGTCCATGTGCTTTGGGGACGTGTGGGGCTGTTTCTCTAGTTGATGAAATAAATCAAATAACCCCCTTTGGGGTTTTCCTGATGTAAGGGCTGAGAACTCCTTCCTAACCTCTAAGCTTGGTGTTTCTGACTGCAATTTTATCTCTGTTCCTTGTTTGCTAAGGCAATGGGTGTGGCCCATGGGACTAAGGCAGTTTGTGATGTCAGGTGCTGGGCAAAGGGCAGTCAGGCCCCAAAGACTCACTGTATCCTTGGAGTTGTCATGTCTAGGATGGACATTACGATTGAAGGCACCAAAGGACAGGCAGAAGGACCTAGAGCAGGGAGACAGGCATCCCTGGGTTCCAGGACCAGTTTTGGAGCTAGAAGCAGTACTATGTCCTGCCTCCTTGTCCCTGGCTGTGGTGCAACATAGAAGAGGGGCTATCATCCCCAGTCTCCAAAAAAGGAAGCCTGAAGGTCTTGTGGTGGAGGCCACCCAAGAGTGAGAAGGAGACGTGTCTTCTTTGACATTGTAGGTCTTGTTTACTCTTCTTGATGATGTGAAATTGGAAATGCGAAGGGGACAACAGGACAGCAGGAGGTACCCTGTGGAAGTGGATGTTGTGAGAGACAGGGATGGTGACTGTGCTCATGGTGAGCTCTCCAAGGAGCATGTGGGCCAAACCGGTCGAAGGCCAGCATGAGCCCGAGGCTGGGCTTTGGGGCTGGGCTGCAACACAAACGGATCCTGCAGGCCTATAATTGGAGAGCCTTGGCCCCTCAGAAGGAGGTTTCTGGAAGCCGGAAGGTCTCTGGGGCAAGGTTGGGAAGAGGAGACACTGAACTAATGCACCTGACTCCTAGGCAGTCCCTGAGGTCCAGGGCCTGTCCACTGTGTGCAGCTGACCTGCCGAGCTTACTCACTTGGGTTCTGTAGGCAGCCTTTGTTCCATTGGAGTGAGATGGTGCTTTGGGATGAGATGACGGTAGATAAAACATGTATTGCTAGACTAGAGCAGGGTCAGCAGAGTTTTCCTATAGAGGCCAAATATGAAATACTTTGTGCCTTATTGGCTGTATTGTTGCTGTTGTAACTTCTCAGATTTGCCATTGTATCACAAAAGCCACCAGAGACAGTAGTTAGATGAATGGGTGTCGCTCTGTACAAATAAAACTTTAATTATGGAAATTGGAATTTCATATAATTTTCACGTCATGAAAGATTCTTCTTCTTTTGATTTGTTTTAAACCATTAAAAATGTAAAATCTATTCTCTCGCAGGCTGTTAAAAAACAGATGGAGGGCTGGATTTGGCCAGTTGATCAAGATTTGTTGACCCTTGGACTAAGCCATCTCCAAGGACTGTTCCAACTCTAACCTCCCACCTTGGTGGAGGAAGAGACCAAAGGTCTAGGAGGTGAAGTGGGTTTTTCCCAGTACAGCAAATATACCTAGATCTGATTCTGATCTCTTTCGCTGAGGCCTTAACCCAAGGCCTGGCACAGAGTCATGTACTCAGAGAGCCTTTATTGAATGAGTGAATAAATGGATGAGTATAGAATTTGAATAACAAGAAGATAGCAGAGATTATATTTTTGGTTCCTAGATGGAGTGTCAGAAAAAATGAGAGGAGACAGAAGGAACCATAGTCACCTTGGGGATATTCCATGTGGGAAGGTGGTAGCAAACAGCAATTATATACCCCAAGAGGGCATCACTGGGTTATGTGCTGTGCCAAGGATGAAAATAATAACTCAGTCATCAGAAAAAGATCCAAGGGTGCCTAGTGTAGCCAGATACACATCCTGAGTACTGAACCTTAGTTCTTAAAGCACCAGTGCTTTTTGATGGTGCAGGGGAAATTCATACCTCTGGGGGAAGCTCATTGGTCTAGGTGAAGAGGCTTAGCTCCAAGAAGCCTCAAGTCTGATAGGTGGGCAGGCATTTATGGCTTCCTCCTGCTTTGATGTCAGAAGCAGGGCAGGGAAAGAATAGTTTTCCTTATGTCCCCAGTGTCTTGTGTGTATCAGGTGCTCAATAGTAGAATATTGAAGGAATATACGACTATAGGCACCCATATGCTAACATCTGAAATTTATCTAACAGTTCTATATTTAATAGTGGGCCCAGGTCTGGGCTTACATGGTATGTCTGTGACTCCACTGTGCTGGGGCTTTCAGGGATGAGCTGGGAGAAAGGGCTGGGAAGGCAGGGGTGGGGGGAAGGCAATGGGGGAGGAGCATGGGAGTTGGTATGTCCCAGGACACATCAGAAGATGGAGAACAACTTTCTCTGCTTCTTGGGACTGGTGAACGTAGAAAGGTCTGTATCTTCATAATCCTCAAATTTGAGTATTTTCTGTATACGCTGTCCTGTGATTAATACAAAAGAAGGTGAAGGACAAGCCTGCTGGTTCCAAAGGGCTTTAAAATATATACTTGATCAATCTTTAAAAGAAATGTTTTATTGTTTTTAATCACACAACTATACACATTTACAATAGAATATACAAATAAGGAAAAAGAAGAAAATTAAAATTAGCCATAATCCACTATCCAGATAAATAATACTGTTCAGCATTTTGTTGTAGAAAATTCCAGACTCTTCCCATACATGCATGTTTTAAATAAATATTAGCACTTAGGGTGCATCCTGGCTTGTAACCTTTGTTCTTCAGATTAATATGTAAATTAACATCTTTATAACAATCTTTTCTTCCATAATTAAAGTGGTTACATGGTTATCTATTATATGGATGTTCTGTAATTATTTTAGCATTCCCCCACAGTTGGATACTTAAGTTAGTTCTAAGAAAGTTATTATCTTATAGAGAAGACAATCAAGCTTATAAAAACATGAATGTACAGTTGGAACTTGTCACATGTTGAATGACAGAAATGCAGTAGAAGTTCTGAAGGAAAGGGATGGGTGCTGAATGAACCAGTGGGGAGGGCAGGCAGGCTTTAAAAAATAAGTGGGGTTGGAACTAGGCTTTGAGAGAGGGGCTGAATTTCAACTGGTTAAGAGAGTGCATTTGAAGCTGGAGAAATGGCAGGAGCAAAGGTGCAGTGCCCAGGGGCTGTTAGGAGTTTTGGTCATGGAGAGGTTTCAGGTAGGGGGACAGCTGGACAAAGGGCCTTAAGTGCAAGTCTAGCAAGGGTGCATTTCATCTTTTTTTGGCAATGTGGAGCCACAGAAAGCTTTTGATCAGGGTTATGACATGAGTAGGTCTGGTTTTAGAAAGCCACTCTGCAAGCAGCCGAGTAGGGAATAGACCAGCAAGGGATAGTCTCAGAGGTGGGAGATCTGTTATAAGGTGGGGAGAGCAAGTCAAGAGGAGGGCATGAGTCCTGGGTTTGGGCGGACCAGGAAGTGAAGGGAATGGGGTGGGTGGGTGCTTGGCTGGAGAGGGGTGGAGGCAGAAGCCCCTGGATGCACCAGGCTCTCGGCTCACTGAGAGGGGCTTGGCAGCAGGATAGGGAGCCTGCAGCTTGATGCTCAGGGCCCATGGAAGGGTTAATGGGCTGCATGTGGGCGAGCTAATTGGCACTCTGGTAAGTCTGACTCACCCGGCATCCGGACCAGTTATTACTAATGCTGGGGAGAGGGAGGAAGAAAAAAAAAAACAAAAAAAAAACAAAACAGGAGCAATGGGAATTCTCTGTGATTGAAAAGTTCCAGGCTGGCCTCCCGTTTCAGAAAGGCAGCCCCGGGACGGGGACCATCGGCCGTGTGGGGGCGGGCGGGAGGGGCTCGGCTGGCGGAAGTGACTTTTCCATGATGCCCCCCCCCCCCCGAAATGCGGACGTAGCTGCCCCGCGGGGGGTGAAACGAGGAAGGGCCAGGTCTTTCCCCGACAGTCCAGGTTTTCCAGTGACACCCACCGCACACAATTGGCAGGAAAAGTGAGCTGGAAGGGCGAGGTGGGAAGTGGGAGGGCCGGCAGGGCCAGGTCTGGTTTTGTTGAAAACTGGCCCACGTCTTAGTCCCTTTGTTTGCTGTTTCCTTGGATTTTTGGTTTCTTAACATGCAGGTGTCAACTTTGGATGCTGGAAAAGAGAAATGGGGGCAACATCCACGACCTAGGAAAACGGGGCTGTTTGGCTAAAAGACTTGGGAAAGCTACCCTCCTGCCCTCTCTGCCTCCACTTGGCGGGGTCTCCAGTGCCCTCTCCAGCAGCAGATGGGGTACAATCACTGCTCACTGCACAGGGCTTACCAGGCCCAGCTCTTGTCCTGACTTGCTGGAAACCTCCAGCCAGGACAGTTTCCCATTTTGGGTCTCCAATATCACTTGAGGGCTCCTCATTTGCTTGAAGTTGGTTGCTGGACCAGACTTGATGTTACTTGTGACATTTTTCAGCTCCCTGTTTCTACACAGTCTTTTCTCTTCCATGCCACAAGCTTGTGTGATCATGTCTCTAGGTCCTACCTGGCCATCAGGGAGGACGGACCTTTCCTTCAGGAAGGAAGAACTTTGCTCAGGCCAGGCCTGCTGGTCTAATATGGGTTGTAAAGGGTGCAGAGTTTGTCCTCAGAGCATGGTGTTTCTGTGCCCTCTCTGGGGTTCTAGATACCGGGTAAGCTCACGTGGACCCAGATGTGCCGTGGCAGCCAAGTGAGCTTCCCAATAGGGCACCGCACCTGGAATGGGGACGGCAGTGCTGGCATCTGTTCTGGGCTCTGGGCTGCTCATAGCACACATGATTCAGTCCTCACGCCCCAGCTGCAGGACCCCATGCCCCTCCTCTCACCTTCATGTGGACGGGCCAACCCTCCTGTCAACTGCAGGTTTTGGGTCCATCCAGGGCACGCCAGCCCCATGCACAATGTACTGGCCATGGAGGCCACTCTGAAATAAGGGCCAGACCCGCTCGAGGTTGGGCAGATCATGCCAAGGGATTTCCCCCATCCTCAAAAGCCTCAGATGCCTCCCTCTGGGGTTCAGACCTCGACATGGAACCTAGGAGGAGATGGGGGTAAAACAGCAGTGGCCTGCACCCTGACAGAGGGAAAGGAGCTGAAAAAAGCTGGAGCTGCTTTGCTGGGGAAACAGAAGACCCGGGAGAAGGAGCATGAAAGCTCCCATCAGCAGAGATGGGGCTGGGGGATGCGGGGACGCCGGAGGTCAGCTCAGAGTCATGTGTGAACTAAGAGGGAGGCCGTTTCTAACTAGGAAGCATTTATGGGCCTCAAGAGGAGAAGATGTCCCTCCGGCTTTGATGTGACTTCTTCCTGTTGAACAATTAGAAGGTTCTAAGGAGCGAACTTCACTACTGATTTAGTCAATATCCATTTACTGAGCATCTGCTCTGTGCCAGACACCAGGCTTGGTACTGGGGATACAGAGACAAATGTAATATGCATGGCTTCTGCCTTCATGGGGTTTGCACTTGGGGAGCAAGTCAGGACACAAGTAATCAAACAATTAATTAAATATACATGCAGTGGGTGCTTCGAAGGGGAAGAACAGGGTGCTGCAGGAAAGGATAACATGAGGGATGCTCCATTTGGGGTTTGGGAAAGGACTCGCTGGGCGTGATAGTTAAGCTGAGACTCAGGCACAGGGTTGAGGAGGACGGGAGCCTGCGTGAGGGTGCTGAGGCAGGCAGTGCTTGGTGTAGTCAAGGACTAGAAGAAGGCAGGTGGCTGGGTGGCAGGGAGGGGAGGGAAGAAGGGAGGGCTGGGGGTGAGTTTGGCCAGGGTAGCAGGGCCAGGAAGCTGGGTTTTGTTTTGAGCTCAGTGGGAAGCTTGTGGCAGACAGACACCCTGCAAGACAGACTTCCTTCTCCCAAGTGCCAGGGCTCAGTGCTTGTCTTCTGAGCAGCTTTCCCCCAGGCCTGGCCTGAGTTTTTGCCCTGGGGAGGAGCCAAGACGACTGGTGCAAATGGCATTGGGGAAAATTTTCTTTCTAGCTCTAGATTCTGCTTCCTCAGCCTCAGTTGAGCAGCCTGGGAAGCCTGTGGATCTGGACTGGAAAGCTCCACCCAGGTCTGAGTGACAGGCAGCAGCTCAGGCCTAACAAGGGCAGCCCAATGTCCCCATCCTCTCATTCATTATCTCATTTAGGTGACAACTTAGGGAAGTTCTGACCAACCATGCTTTCCTTTTATAGGAGAAGAGCTGGATGGTCAAAGGTATAGTGACGTATCAAGAGACTCACAGAGACACAAGGACAAGGCTGGGATTTGAACCCAGGTCTGAATCGGCCCCTGCTCTTTCTACCCTGCCTTTCAAGGAAGAGCCCAGCCATTGGGGCTGCTATTGTCTTTACACAGTAAAACCATGGCAGCCAAATGAGGATGAGGAATAGAGCTCTCCAGATGCATATTGAAATATTTACCAGTGAAGTCCAATGTCTGGCACTTATTTTCAAATTCTCCAAAAGGGAAAACAAAATAAATTTGTGGATAGGGGTTTGATGAAACAGAAGCAGCAGACTGTTGGTAATTGTTAATGCTAGGTAATGGGCGAATGGAGGTTCATTGGATTATTCTGTTTATTTTTGTGTATGATTGAAATTTTCCATAATGAAAGAGTCAAAAAGTAATCCAAGAATTTTTAAAAAGGTAAAAAATAAAGAACAAGGGCTCTGAAATGAGAGTCCCAAGGTTTGAGTCTCAGCTTTATTCTCTACTAGTTGCTTCACCTTGAACATGTTATTTAACCATATTCAGCGTTGGTTTCCTCATTTACCAAATGGAGATCTGCTAAGTCAAACCTCATGGTTGTAGTGGAATTAAATGGTGGAATTAAAGTACTTTGCCCAGTGTGGGTCACACAGCAGGCATTCTGGAAATATTCATCGACATTGGGGTCATTGCATGTGCAGCTTACAGCAGCCTCAGACAGTACTTGGTGAATCGGGCATAAGAATGAAGTGGGGGAACTTGCTCTCAAGCCCACAGCTTAGAAGTAACAGAGACAGTTCTGACCCAGAAACTTCTTCCCGAGGTAACTGTTTCCTTTACCCCAGAGCTGCTCAGAGCCATGCTGTCTTGTGACGTCAGGGCCTTTCCCAGGAGGAGGCAGGCTTTCTTTCCTCTTTGGTTTAGGGATCAGGCCGTGGAGGGGAAGAAAGACTGAAAACCACCGTGAGCTGACCCTGGAGAGTTTGGGTCATCCTGTGTTTGCTCAGCTGCAGGGTGCAGGTGGCAGGAGCAGACGTTGAGTGCCGAGCTGACGTGCTTTCAGAGGTGACGGGCCTCGTGGTAATTGATGGTCACTGGGGGCTGTTGCTCCACACTTGGTGTTGGTTTAAGGATGACAAAGATCTGATACAGCCGCCCTGGCAGAAGGAAGAGCAAAAACAAAGGAAGCCCAAGTGGAAGCAGCCCAACCTCCCCCCGTCCTTGTGCTGGCCTGTCTCCGAGGGTGACCAGAAGGCTGTGCCTGGAGTGCAGAGGTCAGCCAGGGTGGATGCAGTGCCCTGAGGCACGCGGCCAGCCTAGGCGTGGGCCAGGAAAGGATGGAGAAGGAACAATCCAGGCAGGGGGCCCAGCCATCTCTGGGCCTCCTCCTCCCAAATTCACATGCCTAGGGCACAAGGTTGAAAAGGCAAGTGGTCTCCACATTGTCAAGTGCAGAGAGGCAGGTGCAATGTAGGGGTCTGCCATGAAGAAGAGAAGACACGAAGGCCATGTAGGGTGCAGGGCTTGGGGAGAGAGAAACCTGTGCCTTTAGGATCCTGGCAAGAGACAGAATTCACCACAGATGGTTCCAATGAAGAGATGACTTCATTGTGTGGGCAGCATTACCGAGACATTCAAGAGATGATGCTTTCGGCAGCCAGCAACAGTGGACTTCATGACCACCTAAGGCTGAAGGGATCAGGGAGGAAACAGGGTGAGCAGGGCCCACTGACAGCAGGCTTCACAGAGGAGGGTCACCTGCAGCCGCTGCCAAGGAGGTGGCTCTGGACAAGAAGGGAGTGGGGCAGAAACACCCTCTTTCTTTCTACTCTTACCCTCAGTTTCTCCCCAGGCCACAGAGGGCAGGGAATAGTGGGGAATGAATGGGGTGAATGGTGAGGAGGGTGCAGGGCAGAGCCTAACCAGCACGCCTCTCTTCTGTCTGTACAATGGGGACAATCATGCTGGCCCCCCAGATTTGGAAGAGGACTCTTGATAAGGTGTTTCTAGCACCGTCCCTGGCATGTGATAGCCAGAGACAGTAGTTTCAATCTCTCTCTCTCTCTCTCTCTCTCTCTCTCACACACACACACATCCATATCACAGTTTCCAAATCTCTCAATGGCTGTCACAAGGATAAAGGAGCACACCTATTCTGTGAGAGCCAAGGGGGAGCCTGAGGACAAATTGTGTGGTTGTCAGAATCATGTGGATATTGGTCTCGGCACACTCCAGAGGCACTGAGTCCTGTCATGGGAGATGTTGTGCTCCTTTGGCATGCAGCCAATATGCATAAGGCCCTGCAAGACACATACACATGCTCCCTTTCATCTCATCCTCAACCATCTCTCAGGGTAATTGATTGTTACTTCCCATTTTTGCAAGCTCTGAAGGTTGAGGTCACTTGCTCAAGGTTGCTCGGGAGTCAAGCTGTATCAATCAGGATAGGCTAGGTTTTGCTGCTGTAACAACTCCCATATCTCAGGAGCTCAAGACATATCCATCAGGGTTCAGCTGGAGACTCTGCTTTTCATCATCCTTGCTCTGGGAAACAGGCCACTATCTGATGCATTGCTGGTCACCATGGCAGAGGGAAAGGGAGAACTGGCGTGGGTCTTAAACTGAAAATCAAGTGCTTGGCCTGGGAGTGACACACCTGACTTCTGCTTACAACTCTTTGGCTCAGACTGGCCACATGGCCCCACCCCACAACAGTGGAGAGTACAATCTACCATGTGCCCAGAAGAAGGAGAGCTAGAAATATTTGATGAACAACCTTACTGGCCTCTACATAAGCCATGACTTTATTTCAGGTGTAGGAAACTCCAGGTCCAGAGCTCTTTCTTCTGCTCCACAGCTGACCCTGTTCTAGTAGTAGAGGCTGGTGGAGGGGCTTTATGGTGGAGGGGTGAAGGGAGTGAGCAGCAGCCTTCTCAGATCCCTCACAGGGCTCGCTCTGTGGTCATCTAAGCAGATGTCTGGGATGTCAGTGGTTCTCTCGGCATCCAGAGAAAGTTCAGAAGCTGAGGCAGAGAGTGTTGAGGGCAGGAGAGAGGGCTTTGGTGCCCCACTGGCCTTTAGGACCCCTGGGTTTCTCTCCTTGACTTTCCTTGACCTGCTTCCCACATTTGGACAACCGCTGCTGTTTTTTGTAGGTGGGATCCCTTTCCAAGGCTGTCTTTCCAGCTGTGTGTACTCTTGGACAGACTGGGAAATGTGTCCTGAAGGGTCAAGATGAGGTCATTTAATAACACAGGAAACCACAGCATGGCTCCTTCTCCTTCTATGACCCCTGACTACATCTAGATGGAATGACCACACCATCGTCCCAATTCAGTGGCACATATTCAGGAAACAGGGAAGTGTGGTTTTGCATCAGGAACTCAGCAAAGAGAGAAAAAAGGGCAGCCTTTCCTGAAGCCCTACTCTATGCCTGGCCCTGCAAGGGTCTCAGAACTTTCTGGTTGCTTCCACATGCAATGTCTCTTGTTACACACCCACTCAACCACTCCATTTCCACATACTTTCGATCTTTTTAAAAGAGTTGTCTTCACTCTCCCTTCCTCCTCTCCCAAGCCCCTAATGACTTCTTGTCACCTAACCCAATGGAGACGTTCAGTCCCCCTCTTAGGCAATTTCACAGAAGTATTTGACACTGCTTATCATTTCCTGTTTCCTAGAATGTTTTCCCCTTGGGATTCTGTGCCATAATGCTCTGCCCCTGCCTCTCTGAATCATCCTTCTCGATCTCCTTCATGGAATCTTCTTATTTTTTCTCTATCTGGTACACCTGTGCCTGTAGCTTCCAGGGTCACAAGCTACATGTCTCAGTCTGGAAGTTGCAAACTTGCAGCCCAGGGACCAGGTTTTGAATCCTCCGTCTTTAAAAATACTTGAGTTAGGAATCAACTTTTTATTTCAGGATATTCCACATAAAAATATGAATTTCTCACTCCTGATTCTGAAGTGCAAATGTGGCTCTCCCTCTAGATGGGGCATGGACTCTCACATTTTGCCCCAGTCCTCACCTTTCTCGGTTGCCATCCAGCCTGCTTCATCCATTTATCTTCCAGGCTTCTATAGGCATTTAGACTTGCAACCCCTATCTCAGTTTCTTTTCTCCCCATTGAAAATTGGCCCACCAGCAAGGAACTCCTTGCTTTTCATTCTGATTAACTACAGAATTAATTTTTTAAAAAACAAATCCTATTTGTAATAATAATATTCAGGTTAATCATTTAGGAATCTGCTTCAGAGAAACCCCGAACGTCTTTAACCAATATAAGATACCATGAATCACTTTGGACTCCACAGTGCATTATGTATTTAAAAACAGAAAATTAGACACAGGAGAATTCATCTTAACTTCATTATATATGAAATATTAATTCTCTTCTGGCTTTCATATTATTTACATATTTAATAACATGTTAGCTGCAGTCTTTGACTGAGAGCAATTAGAGGCCAGGGGCTGTCTCCTGCCTTAATCTTAAAGATGCCAAAATGTTTTGATGTTGAAGTTGTGGAGAGATTGGATCGCTAAGGAGAGTTGGATGCTGTTGTTTCCATTTCCCTTTTCACATGCTATAATTTATTAACTATACTTTCCTCTAAAACAGGATATTGATGACTTTGGCTGTCCCAGTGAGAATTCCATTTCTCCATTCCCACCCTTTTCCCAACTCTGGTAAGGAAAAGAAAGTCATGGCCATTTTGTCATTCCAGATACCTGAAAGGCCAATATCAATCCAAACCAGGATCATTTTTGCTGATCTTAGGTCCTCTTAGAACCTTCGTGTTCTCATATGCAAAATGGGTGCAGAATATCTGATTTCATAGATTTGTTGTGAGGGTGGAGGACCTAATGGAGAGGGAGGCACAGAACTGCATCTCATACAGGGCAGCTGCTGATGGGAGCTGGGGCCCCTTCCCCTTTCTTGCCCAGTGGCGGGAGAGCCTCGGCCCAATGCCATCCTTGCTGTATCCACAGAGCCCAGCCTATGGCCCCTGCCTGCCATCCCCTCATTGACAGTCCACACAGGTCTACCAGAAGGCCGTGATGATGAAGCGTGCCCGGGAGCCACACCTGCCTAGTCACGATTTTGAGAATCAGTTGAGGGAAAGGTCACTTGGGCCTCGGGAGGTCAACCTTGACCTAGGACTGGCAGGGTGAGGGTTGGATAGAGGAATTAAAGAGAAGGGTGCAGAAGCACACAGCTGGTGATGAGCTTGGTGCAGAGCATAATGGCAAACCAGCCAGCCTGGTGATGTGGGAGCAAAGGGGTGAGTGGGACACAAGATGGGGAGGTGGGGAGAAGGCTGGTCAGACAGATTTTTTTTAAAGACCATAAAATATTGTCTTAAAGCCTTTACTGGGGGTCAGCACATGGTGGCTCCTGGCTAAGATGGCTCACATTGCAGATATCCTGTTTGGCCCACGCAATGTTAATTATTATTGCTAATTTTCTAAATCTTTTAGATCAGCCTGCGTTTTCCACTTTCCCCTGGGCCCCTCTGTTCCACTCATTGACCTTACTTACCTGTTTCCTGATCCCAACCAAATCCTTCTTTCAATTTAAAAAATGAGGGAACTGCGGTCCCAAGAGCAGATGCTAGGTTAGAGGCAGAGCATGATTCCACCCCAGTCTGCCAGTCTTCTGGTCCAGGAGGAGCTTGGGTGGGGTCCTGGAAACCAGAGGAGCCCCTGCAGGCCAAAGAGCAGGACAGTGGCATCTGGGGAGCCTGAGCATCAAACAGGGGGAGGCATGAGCTGTGGAATGTGCAGCTGGAGCTCAGACTACGGTCTGATCCCCAGAGCCCTGACAGTTCCCCATGAAGCTCAGTTTCCCAGGCCACCAGCCAACTCACTGCAGTCAACGTGGGTGCCTCGCACCCCCACCTCGAGGCCTCAGCCTCTCGCCTCAGCTCCTTAGTGGGACGCTGAGACACTAGCATGTTCCCCAATCATACCCCACCCCCTGACAAATATAGTTATCTGCAGAATTCCGGGATGGGGCGGCTTTTAGAAAAGGCTTTCCCAGCTATTCCGGAATGAGACTGAGCAGCAGAGCAGTTTGGGGGACTGGGCATGCATAGTGCTCTCACCTTATGCCCCAAATGAGTCCATCAGGATTAATGTCACGCTAATGAATGCACTAGGAATTAGCCGTGATTTGTCACTTATTTTAAAGTGCTTCCAGGCATCACCAATCCATCACAGCCTCTCTTGAAAGCAGGAACCCAGTGACTCTGTGAGATGCTGAGGGGGTAGAGCTGGATTCTCATATAAACCCATCCTGGGCTCTTGCTGCCAGGGCACAGTGGGGGCTCTGAGGCAGGGCTCAGGCAGTCGGGGGCTCTCAGGCACACCAGAGATAAGGATGAGAGAGTCTCCATGTTGCAGATGGGCAAATTGAATCAGAGACTCCATGCAGCCTCCAATTCCTGGCAGCTGGAAGAGTTGTTCTAGTTCTGGCCCTGCCACCTACATGCTGTGTGACCTGGGTCCTGTCAACATCCCTCTCTGGGCCAGAGTTTCTCCCTTTGTCAAATGAGAAGGTAAGGTGAATATCACTTCTAAAATTCTAGCCCATCCAATGTTTTAGAGGGCATATAATTTTGTGTGTGTATGGCCTCTTCTACAACTAAAAGCAACTTGGAGCTCTGTGGGCAACTCTAGTCACTGGTGAGCCCCTAATGCCAGGGCAGGGGGCTTCTGGTTGAGGAAACACATGGCTGAGGCTGGGGGCAGCCTGGGGCCAGGGCAGCTTCAGTCCACCGGCAGCTGGAAAAGACACTGCAGGTGGGTCTGTGTCCTGAGAGCTACAGGTGGGGTGGGAGGAGGAGGGTGGGGGACAGCACAGGGCAGGCTGGGCCTGCAGGGAGCTGAAGGGAGAGGCGGGCATGTACAGCTGTCCTGTGCAGAGGGACACTGTCACAGGCCACACCAGCCAGCCTGGGTGGTGCCTTCCTGACATCTGTACCCCTTCCATCTGTCTTCACTCCCAAATGGTGGCTGGGTCCCTGGTGCTCTGGGCCTTGTTTAGCTCCAGGAGGGCAAGGAACTGCTTTGTCTGATTCCCACATATCACCAGTGCCCTGTAGAGCGAGGATGTGGGGTTCAGGGCGGTACAGGGGGTTCTCAGGATTATTTGTTGAATGGATGAATGATCAGAGCTGCCTCTTGGTTTTTGTCTCCAGGCAACCAGCAGGCAGACCCAGTCTGAAGCCAGAGAACCTAAGGGATGAAACTGTTTTATCTGAATGCTCGCTTTGCTAAGTCGACGTGCGTCATGTGTCTTAACTACCCGTCACAAATCCACAAACACTTGTGCTCTGTGCAATATATTGCCGTATGCAAGATATTTCAGAGGATGGCAAACACAAGGGGCTCGATCCCTGCCCTTGAGATCCTAACAATGTTATTGGTGGAAAAAAAAACACACCAACAGTGGATTCATTTGAACGGGTCCTCAAATGTCCTCTCTGTCTCAGCCCTGTCCACCTTTGCTGTCGTCCTGTTCCGCGTCTCATGAATGAGTGCCCAGCATGCGGGTGCAGAGTGGAGCGGGGACTGCTCAAGAAGGCCCTCAGCTCTTCGGGCACCTCCTGTTCTCTCCGTTTCTCAATGGGAGGTGCAATTTCTGAAAAGGTGCCCGGCTTTGGCCTTGTTTTTCTGAAAGCATCTACCATGGCCGGAGAAGACTGTGTTCACCTGCTGGGACCCTGGGGCATTGTCCTGGAGACATCACCAGCTTCTGGCTTTAGTTCCCTGCCCACTGGGGAAGGAGATGGGACACACGCACACACACACACATGCCTACACACCTATACTCACACACACACTCATACATACACATACACACATGCACACGGCCAAGTGAAGGGCCTCTGGGTCAAGTGCCTCACCACCCACTGTGGCTTAGGGGCTGGGGAATTTGGTGGTCTCTTCATGTGACAATTGGTCTCAGAGGGAGACATTTTGGATGAAAGCCAAGTGGTTTGGCTGAATTTAACTGAGCTCCCGCAGGAGCTGGGTGTTACCTCAGGCTCCACTGGAGAAGCAGGCTCCACATGAAGCCACGGAGGACCTTTATTCTCCATTCAGGAACTGGAACCCGATCTTTTTTAGATGTGTGGCTGCTGAGCAGATGGGACAGGAAATGACGTCATTGACTTCTCAGACCCGGGATGGGAGGACGTGAAAGATGGCTCCTGCCTGATGGGGAAAGTTGGCTGCCCTCTCAGCCCAGGAACCCCAGTCTCTGCAGCCTCTCCTTTTGCAGTGCTGGCTACTGATCCTGCAGATAGGGTGGCTGGAAGTCCTACCCTCCACCTCTTCTGGCATTTTCAGTCCTGACCCTGGTGTCAATGCCCAGGGGCTGGCAGGTCTCCTGGTCCAGCCAGAGATGACCATGTTTCTTTGAAATGTCAGGTAGTTAGTTAGTCAACAGTACTAGTTAGGGCTGACTCTGTGCCAGTCAATGCTCTAAGCAGATGGTTCTCAACCAGGAGTGGTTTTGCCCCCACAGGATATTTGGCAATGCCTACATACCTTTTTTGATTGCTATGACTGGGGCAAGGCAGGATGCTACTGGTGTCTGGTGGGTAGAGGCCAGGGATGCTGTGAAATAGCCTACAATGCACAGGCCAGCTCCCCACAAGAAAGACTTATTTGGCCAAAAAACTCAGTAGTGCTGGGGTTGAGAAACTCTGCTCTGGACACTGGGCTCCCCGTGTGTGCAATCTGGATGAAATCCCTAGCCAGGGAAGTTAGAGTCAAGAGGGGGGTAGACAGACAATCAGCAGCAGGTCCCTGTCCTCCAAGCTGCATCCTGAAAGTAGTTCATTTGTCTATTTATTCATTCATCTCATTCTCAGCACCATCCACGTGCTCAGGTTTCACCATGTGCTAGGCTCAGAGTCAGGCACTCAGGATACCTAAGTGGCATAAATATGGTGCTGCCCTTAAGCAGCTCATGTTGAGTGAGGACCTAACCCCAAACACACACACACACATACACAGGCACACACATACACAAGCACACACACAACCACACAGACCCACACACAATTCCAACGCCATGTCCTAAGGGCTGAAATAGAGGGACGATGTGGGGACTGTAGGGAGGAAGAGTCTATAGATCAGTCAGGAAGAGGGTCAAGGAAGGCTTCCTGGAGGAGGTAGGCTGAGTCTTAAAGGACTGGAGACTTAGCAGAGGAAAGGCTATTCCCCTAAGGAGGAAGTCTGTGAGAAACCGACAGGCCAGAGAGCTCCCTTTCCTGCCAGCCACAAGTGCTCAGCCGCTCTCCACACTAATCACCTCTTCCTCCTGCCACGATGTGGTCTGCTCTCCAGTCTGTCCCCGTCCCCTCCCCCATCGTGTCTTAAACTCTGCTGTGAAATTGCATTTTTAACCATCGCTGCCTCCAGCCCCTCCATCACTGCCAGGAGAGGCTGTCAATTCCCTGACCCAACCTCAGCCCCTCAGCTGGGAGTCAGATGGCAGCCTCAATTATTTTCCTAATCATCAGAGGGATTTGGGGCAGAAGTAGGGAGTGGAGGGAAGGGAACTGTGGCCCCATGGACTTTAAATTTGACCGAGTGCCCTTTCGTATCTTCTGACCACCTTGCGTATCTCATCTCTCTCTCACAGGTAAACAGCATTAAAAATACTGAAAGGCCAGGCCCTGGAAGGCCTCCCTGCAGAGTCCACTGGCGAGAGCATCAAAAGATGCTCACAGCTGGCTGCCCTGAGAAGGGTCTAGAAGAAGATGCCAGAGGGATCTGGGGTCAGGAGAAATGGGTCCCTGTCATAGCTGTTTCATTATCTTGCTGGGTGACCTCAGGTAAATGACTTCACCTTTCTGGGCCCCATGCGCCTCATCTGTGAAATTCAGAGAAAGCCCCTTCCCTAGGATATCTCATCATACAATAATAACAGCTGGTGACATCACTGGCCTTTAACTGATAGGAGCAAAGCAGGGAATTTGAAAGGAAACACATCTGTGTTTCCTTTCGCTCCCCTGCCACCTGTGTCCCCAGAGGTATTAGTGGCCACAGCTGACAGCTGATGAGACGGACTGAGGCCAGGAGGGTACAGCAGCATTCTCCAAATGAGCTAGATGTGTTCGTGCTCCATATCTGAACTCATGCCATTCCCACTGCTTGGAAGGCCCTACCCGCCCTCTCCCCACCCTTTCTGCAAGCGGACACTATGCCAAGGTCCATCTCAGGTGGCATCCCCTCTGGGAAGCCTTCTAGACTTCCCCTGGATGGTTTCTCTTCTGGCTCCCACTAAACTGTGTTTGTTCCTCTGCTACATCTTTACATCCTCGATGCTTACTTTTGTGTCCCTGGCCTGTAACAAAAATTCAGTAGCACAGTGTGTCAACCCTGGTGCAGCAGTTACTCTTTCCCCATCAGGTGAACTTGACCTGAGTTAGATGTTACTATCAATAAGGTGTTGCAGCTAATGTTTTGGTGTGCACCTGGGCACTTTTCACTTGTAGCCAGGACATAAGGATTACAGGAGAGGGCTGTGCATTGGAAGTTGGTTGCTCATGTGCATCTGGGAAAAAGGCAGGCTGAACCCCGTGCGGACAAGGACTGGCTGGGGAGATGGCCTGTCCTCCTTCAGATGGGCTCATTTAATTGCAAAGAATAGAGGCCCAAGCAAGCACTTCCTGAAAAAGGTTTGTTGGGTTTCCAGAAAGCAGACCTGCACCCCAGTGGGCCCTCCTAGGAACTGGGACCAAAGAGTAATTGCATTCATGACACTGTATGGAGCAGAATCATTGTGTTAAGCTATTCATGCTTCTCCTCACCCGCTGGCTCTGCCATCCTCTCTCCTCAATCTCCCTTCCTGTGCTCCTTGATAATGTCCACTGCCTGGTAACTTTGGCTTGTCAAGGCCCACTGTGGCTGGGCCTCTCCCACTCATGGATACAGATTTGGGGCACTTGACCCTTCTGCTAATTCTTTTAGTTTCTCAGCTCCTTGGCTTCCAGTCCCTAAGAACGGAATTTGTAGCCCAAAATAATATACCAAAGGTTGCTGGCCATCCAATGGATGCAGTACTTTGGGGTGGAGACCATCACTTGTGTCAGGGGTCTGAGCGGGGAGGGCCAGATGGTACAAAGATGACCTCTTAGGCAATGGTGGCTGGGGTGAGACAGATTATTTTGAAGGGGGTTTGGGAAAATCAGGGAATGATGTGCAGCACTGTTTCTTATACATGACTAGCCAGTGTGTAGCAGGTGACTGTTAAAAGCATGGGAGATTGTGTGTATGTATATATGTATGTATGTATGGGTACATGTATATATGGATGGATGATGGGGTAGAGTCTCTGCCAGAAAGTTGGAATGGTTTTGAGGCACCACTTCTCAGATTGTGGCTTATTCTGGGAGAGGAAGATAGACAAGTGAAAGCAGCTTAACCAGAGCCTGAACATGGTGATTTGCTGTGCAGAGGGACCAAAGGTGGATAACATGCTCTGCTTTGGGAAGGGTGGTGCCAAGGCAGTCAATTTCCATGGCATGGCTTTGGGAGGGTGGGGATTGCTGCCACTATGCACTGACCAACTGGTCTTCCAGAGTGGACCAGGATCTTCTGGGCTTCAGAACAGCTCTTTGTACACTCCCAAGCTGCACCTTCACCATGCCACCACCACAACTCAAGGCAGTCAAGTCTCCCCTTTGTATCAAGTTCAAACTGTCCACTTGGCACTGTAAGGCTTGATCTATAAAGTCTTATCAGTCACCACTCCCTAAGTGAACCCTTTTCTTTAGCCATATATCATACCCAATGCCCCATATGCCATCTTTTCCAGCAGCAACCTTAAATACTGGCCAAATATGTTTGAATGCCAAAAGTGCATTGGGTGCTGTGGTTTGCTCTTTACTTCTATGATAGTATTTTAAACTTCACATTAACCCTATAGGGTAGTTATTGTTATTACCATTTTACAGATGAAGAAACTAAGGCTCAGAGACTCTAAGCAACTTTAAGCCAGAGCTAATAAGTGGTAGAGCCTGGACTGTGCTTATTTGCCTCTATCTCCAATTCTTGCTCTTTCCTAGATAAAAATCTAGGCTTCAAGAGGTAACCATCTTTATCTTTCCTCCACCTCCCACCCTCACTTCTTATTCTTTGTTTTACTTTGCTAAAAGCTGCCAAAAGCAATATACCAGAAATGGGTTGGCTTTTACAGTGGGGATTTATTGGCTTGTAAGTTTATAGTTCTGAGGCTGTGAAAAATGTCCAGAAAATCAGGTGATGCTCTCTCCCAGCTGTCAGTGATCTTGGACTTGTCTGTCACATGGGAAGGCACATGCCAGCGTCCGCCAGTCTCTGCCTTCTCCTCCAGGCTCCGCTGCTTTCAGCTTCTAGCTGCTCCACCTGTGGCTTTCTTTCTCCGCTTCCATGGGTTCCTCTCCAAGCTCCTGTGACTTTTTCTGTGCTTCTGCAGATTCTTCTCTGAGTTCCTCTATCTCAGTGTGTTTTTTTCCATATTCATGCCA
Organism: Tolypeutes matacus; assembly: GCA_026826555.1. Taxonomy (NCBI): domain Eukaryota; kingdom Metazoa; phylum Chordata; class Mammalia; order Cingulata; family Chlamyphoridae; genus Tolypeutes; species Tolypeutes matacus. The sequence goes on from JAKSZT010054160.1 coordinate 2,681,890, forward strand.
TTTATAAAGGACTCCTTAGTAAAAGGATTAAGACCCACCCTGGGTCATATCTTACTGAAGTAATCTAATCAAACGACCCTTAACTGAAGTGACCTAACCAAAAGGTCCCACATACAATAGGTTCACACCCACAGGAAGGGATTAGCTCTAAGGACATGATCTTTTCTGGGGTCCATAAAAGACTCAAACTACCACACTTTCATTAAGTTTTAGGTATCAAAAGGATACAATTGAAATATATAGTTCCCCTTGAATTTTTACTTACATCCATGAAATATCTCAGACGTTTCTTCCAGATGTAGATACATACCTTCCTTGCCACCTTTAGAGCCAGGCACTTACTCAAGCTCAATATAGCCTGGTGGATGAAAGGGCTGCTTGTGGGGTATATGGCGAGCGTGTTGGCCTGGAGCCCATTTACCTGGCTCTGCGGTGATTGGTTAAGACTGTGAGCACACTGCATCACCTCTGCAGGCCTCTCTTTGATGGAGACAATAATTATGTCCTGCTGACCCCACTGGATGGCATGGGGTGTAAGTCTTTTCATCTAGCCTCAAAGATAATCCAATCAAGCCATCTGTTTATTCTATGCTCTTTTCCCCTCTAGTCCCTCATCTACAAAATGGAGAGGTCACTTTCCACTAACTAGCTCTGTGGCCTTATGGGAACTGGAGCTGGGCATGGGTCTCAGGAGCTCGTCTTCCAACCTCTGCCAAAGGAGACACCTTTAGAAAGCAGCTATCTCAGCACCTTGCTTGCACTGTCTCAGCCTGACCCCCGAACCTCTGGATATGAAACCCCCCAGCCTTATATCCAGATGTGATGTTCTGGTGCCAAACAGCTAGATGTCTGGAACATCTGCATGAGAGCTTGCCAAAATCAGGGCCATTATCACCCCACCCCCAAATCAGAGATTTATGCTTTCTGACTAAGTTCTATGAAATTGTCACCTTATGAATAGTTCATTGGCATCTAGGGTCAGCCGAAGGTCTTCAGAGGAACATTTGGGAGTAATTTTGGAAACATTTTATGTCTTTCTCTTTTCTTTGCAAGTGGTAAAATTCGAGGGGGAGAAAGCACAAGCACCAGCCTGCACGGGTAAAGCAGAGCGCCATTTTCCCTGGCCTCCTCCTGGCAGAATTTACAGCCTGTAGCTTGCAAATGACTGGAGGGAATATGGAAACCTGGGTAATGATGTGGGAGAGAACATTCCCTAGCGCTGACGTGGTTTTCCCTGCACCAAAGAACTAGAGATTGGGTAATTGAAGGTCATGCTCAGAGCAGTTATAGCAAAGGTAATCTCCATGACAGCATTTGAAATAGCCTTGCTGCACTGTGAGGAGGGTTGGGATGGGGAAGCCAGACCTTGACAAATGAGGGAGAACCAGGGGGCTCTGGGCTGGGATCCATATGAGGCCCCGGAGTCTCAAGAAACTCTGAACCAAGGCAGGGTTTGTGCCCTCCAGGTTTTCCCACACAATGGGGTCTTGGTTGACTAAGTAGAAGTAGGATGCAAGCTGGTCTGAAAACAGCATGAGGGCAGGGCCTCTGTCTGTCTTCTCATCACTATATCCCCAGCTCCAAGCATAGGGATCCTTCGGATGCTTAGGGGTTCCTTAACAGTTTTTTGTTGCATGAATGAACGAATGGTGATGAGTGAATAAATTAATTGTTTTCTAGAATAAGTGAATTGACAGGTCTGCTCTATTTTTTTTTAAAAGATTTATTTTATTTATCTATTTCCCCCCCCTCGTCCCACCACTTGTGCTCGCTGTCTGCTATCTGTGTCCATTCGCTGTGCGTTCTTCTGTGTCTGCTTGTCTTCTCTTCTCGTCTTCTGTTTGGGAGGCACCAGGAACCTATCCTGGGACCCTTCTGGCATGGGAAAGAGGCACTCAATCACTTGAGCCACCTTAGTTCCCTGGTTTTGTTGTGTCTCTCACTGTCTCTTCTCGGTGTCTCTATTTTTTGTTGTTGCTGTTGCGTCATCTTGTTGCGCCAGCTCTTTGCGCGGGCCAGTTCGCTTTCACCAGGAGGCCCTGGAGCCAGCACCCTCCATATGGTAGATGGGAGCCCAATTGCTTGAGCCACATCTGCTTCCCTCTGCTGTATTTTGCCCTTGTTAATCTCAGGGCTTGTGACTTTGTTTGTCCAGAAGACATCTACCCCAGTGGTGGGATGTTGGACAACTATATTTTCTAGAGGCAGTAGGAAAAACGAGGGGTTCTTAGGCATTAGAATCAAAGACTCCTGCCTTCAGTTTTCTGAAGGTAGGAGAAGGAGTGGGCCTCTTCTCCGTGGCACTAGAGGTAAGACTAGGAGCGATGCTAGGACTCACAGAGAGGCCAGCCTTGGCTCCCCCTAATGCCAATTGCTCACGTTTATTGAGCACTTACTATGTGCCAAGCACCAGTACTACCACCATGGCAGATGGTGGACACTGAGGCTTAGGGAGGATCAGCAGTTGACAAGGTCAGTCAGAGCCTGAGAGCCTTGGAATAGGTCTTATGACTATTCAGCATGGAAGGTATTTCTCAGAGCTAGTGAGATTTTACCGGAGGAGTTCAACTGGAGGGCTCAGTTCCTTTGATTTCAGGCTTAGCGGGATCCCTTAGAGTAGTCCTGCTATCCTGCAGTGGCCCCTGGACCGCACTCCTTGGCTTTTCTCCGTTAGCAGTGAGCTCAGAGCCACTAGGCAAAGTCACCTCTATGAATGGAAGGTACAGCGTTTGTCTGATATTTACGGAGGGTGACATTAACAGGAGCCTGAATGAATGTGTGCACACAGGCACGAATGAATGATGTCCTTTTGGCCTGTGGAAAGGGCTGGGCTGTGCCGTGGGTCTCAGTTGTTCAGGATTAGAGGGTTGAGACAGAGGAGGCAGTTATATATCACGCAGCTCCTGCTGGAAAGTTGGAGGGGATCTTCAAGTTCTTGCTGTCCCTTCTTCAAGCCCAGGTCCCAGAGAAGCTCCATTTCATGCCGGGTCGGGAGAAGGAGGTTTCTTAGAGCCACAGGTGACCTGGGACCTAAGGATGTCCGCAGGCCTTGCCAAAGGTGACATCAGCCGGAGCCCCCTGTCTGCGCTTCAACCCAGCCTCCCCCTCGGGCCGCCCCGGTATCTGTAATTCCGTTTGTTGCGCTCACAAACACCGTGTTGGAAGATTTCATGCTAATGAAAGGGTTTCTTGATTAGGTTACGCTGTTACTGTAAATGTTCCCTCATTATCTATGTTATGGTAGGAATTTGAAAAAAGTATAAATTGAGCATCTTGCATAATTTATAAAACCTGAATGTTTCCTAATTAGTTCGGTTAGGTTAATGATGGTGCAGCCCCACTTCTTCCCGGGCCCTCCTAATGACCTTTCCCCTCTTCGTTTCGAGCACTTTCTGTCATTGCTAAGAACCCGCACCAAATCCAACAACCAGCTTACAGAGCGGCCCCACCTAGCCTGGGATGGGAGGACTGAAAGCCTCGCAGCATGTGAATAGCCCTTTTTTCTCTGCATGTCCCCCACCCTGCTTTGAGGCCAAGAGGCAGCTGTCTTAAGGTCAGCCAACACACAATTTGGCTCCGGCCAATCCCCTGAAGAATGCTTGTGAAGTGCATTCCTTCACCGTGAGCACAGGGGCTGGTGCTGGCCTCCATTAGCAGCCGGAGAACTGCAAGTGCTGGAGGAGGTGGGGGAGGGAAAAAAAAAACCCTCTCGAAAGGATTCTAAAATAACATTTTGCATCCTCAAGTAATTCCCAGTTCTCCCTGGCAACCATTCATTTCTTCCGAACAGCAGAAATTTGCAATATGAAAGTGGATTGGCTTCTCCCCCCTTGGGGCCCCTGTATCTCCTCATCCAGCGCCTTGGGTAAAAAGCAATGCATACGTTTACAATATAAATGTGATTTAATCGACCTCCCTGTCAGGGAGAAATGGCAAGCATATCAAACAAGACCAAGATGTTAGAAAGAAAAATCATAAATTATTCCAGTGACGAGTTTCTGAGCCGCCTCCTGGACTACTAGATGATGCTATATAAGGCTGTTCCTTGAAACAATAATTAAGATAATTCTGTATGACAAGGAGAAAAATGTCCAGCTTTGTATGAAATGTGCTTCATGTTAGCAAGCTGGATGCTTGGTATTGATTATGCTCCCCCCGCAACTCCCCCCACCCCCACCCCGCCACTGCAATTCAAGGCTAAAATTAATTGAATGACGCAACATTTCTTTTCTTGAATCCTTATTTACTGTACATGCCTTCTAGAAGCCATGCAAAGTGGGCTGGCCCCTAATGCTCTAAATTGACCACTTCCTTTGGTGGTGTCTGGGAGGACGCATGCTGTACACAGACGCACACGCAGCCACCACTCAGCTGGGTGTCCATCGTTCTCTGCCCTGGGAGGCACCATGTCTCCCCTAAGGGGCAGGTTTGATGGACATATCAGTTCAGTGGAGGCCCACCTTTTCCATTACGAGGCCACCACGGGGCTCTGCCACAGAACTGCAGCCAATGCAGAGGTCCTGGCTGCAGATGGGGCTGGGGCTCCACCGCCCACCCCCCCAGCCCCACGCAGCCTGTAACATTGACCTAGCTGCTGTCTGCCAGAACACCCATCTTCGCCTTTGGCCCCAGGGGGGCACTGTGGACCTAGAAGGGCCCCCTGGCCCTCCCGCCCTTCCCTCTCCCATTTCTAGCTGCTGTATCCTGTTGTCCCCTCCCGTGAGAGGGACTGGGCGATTCCTGGCAGAGTGACATGGTTTATGGCCTCAGCTCGGCTGGGTTTTCTGCGGTTCTATTTCACCCTGACTGCAGACGCTGCCGCAGTGGAGGCTGGTAGAGGGAGCGAGGCCAGGCCTCAGGTAGTTAATCCACCGCTTCTTCCCTGGGGCGCCCGCAGCAGGGTAATGCCTTCCCCTGCCTGAAGAAGTGCAGAAAGCAGGGGCAGCCGCGGCGGGCAGGGGCCCTAAGGGCTGGAGCTGGCGCCAGGCCAGAGGTGGATCTCAGCTCTGCCCTGAGCGACTGGGTGACATGAGTGCGACGCTTGGCTTCTCTGAGCCCCGAGTTCCTCACCCAAGCTCAGGATTGTGGCTGGGATTCGAGGTAGGAACGCGAGTCAGGGTTGGCACATTGTGTGTGCACTATCGATGGTTTTTAAAATCAGAGGCGCTCGGCCAATTCTGAGATGAATAAATGGCTCTCGGTTTGACAGCCCTGTTTGCGACAACCCAGCACCTTCCCCCCGCCGGGAGCCATTCTTTTTCAGAATGATGACATAGGAGGGTTCTTCTCTGCATCCCTGGATGTGGGAGAGGTGGTTGTGGTTCCACTAAGCCCTGCAGGATCATCTTTTGGTGACATGCATCAAAGGTGCTGTGGACCCCCTGCCTAGCTGTCCCCAGGAGACATGGGGACACCTTGAAGCTGAAGCTACAGGTCATGGCGCCAGATGGTGAAAAATCGTCTTTGGGGAGGGGGTCATGTTGAGAGAACAGGCAGACCTGGCACCCAGTGAGGACCATGTAGGTGGCCTCAGAGGTCAGGGGTGAGCTCGAGGGCAGGGTAAGCCAGGATCCATTTACAGGGCCAGGAAGAGCACAGACAGCTGCTGGGAGCTGGACCTACAGAGCCATCGTCACCCACAGCAATGGGCTGAATTATGTTCAACTTCTAAGCCCCAGGCCCGTAAATGTGATCTTATAGGATCTTTGAAAGTGTGATTAGTTAGGTGGACCCTCATCCAACATGACTGTGGTGTCCTTACGGGAAAAGGAGAGGAGAGCACAGACCGACCCCAGGGAGAAGGCCCGTGAGAACAGAGGAGGCGCAAAGACTGGAGTGATGTGGCTGCAAGCCAAGGACGGCCAAGGATGGCCAGTCAATGCCATAAGCTAGAAGAGCCCGGGGAGACTGTCCCCTACAGGTTTCAGAGAGAGAGAGCAGGACCCTGCCAACACCTTGATTTTGGACTTCTGGCCTCCAGAACTGGGAGAGAAGAAATTTCTGTTGTTCTATGCCATCTAGTGGTCCTTTGTTTGGCGCTCAGTCAAGAAACAATGAGTTGGGTGTGGGGAGTAACCCCTGTTGAGAGGAGTGGGTGCCAAAATGTCGGTCTGGGGCACTCCAAGGACATTGCACCTGAGGAGCTTTTGTTGAAAGGCAATGTGGGGAGACCATGCACAGCCTGCGTTTCTCTCCCCATCTCGCCTTCTGGGGAGCTTGGGTCTCACTTTTGTTTGTAGCCTGACCCCTGGCACGAGGCCCAGCCCAGGCAGCATCGGAACTGCCCCTCTGACCTGCGATGCTCTATCGAATCTTCAGACGTCTTTGAGTCCCCCGCCCAGCCTTGTACCCTGTAGGAGCTCGACAAGGACTCGTTGAGTGGTTGGCTGCTTGGTGAAGAAGCAGCCCTGCTCTGTTGATGAAAGAGCAATTAAGACTTTAGGAGTCTGCCGTCTAGACAGGGAGCTGTCAAGTTTCACATAAGTGGGTCTGGGAGCTGGTAATAAGAGATTAGGGGGGCTCCTAGCAGAAGGGAAGCCAGCTTTTGACATCAGCAGGAAGGAGCCTGGGGGCAGGTCCAGTTGGGGAGGGGGTGGGGCTTGTTTATTGCTTAGGGGGGAGACAAGCCTGTAAAAAGTACAGACCCCTCTTTGCCTGCCTGCTTTAGATGTCTTACAGGCTTGTTTCCACACTATTTTCTTTAATGACTTTTTTTTTTGCCACAGTCAAAACAATCCTCCTGTTAACTTATTACCTTAAAAATAGTTGAAGAGATGACACTTGGGGATAAAATGCTTAGAAAGAATGCCTTTCCCTGCTTGCTCCTCAGGCTCTGTGCCTGGGTAGACCTAGGTTTTAATCCTGGCTGTCTCTGGTTTCCTGTGTGACTTTGGCCAGGTCACTGCACCTCTCTGTGCCTCAGGTTCCACCCCTGAATTAAGGTTCACGAGGGATAAGGTGGTGCGTGGGAATGGATCATTGCCAGTGTGTAGCTCCCTACCTGTGTGCTCAGCCCATCTCCTCACAGCAGTTGGGGAGGGCTTTCTGGAGGAGGTGGCACAAAAGGGGGTGCTGAATAAATAATGGGTGTCGGGGGGTTTTCAAGAACTGCAGGTAGAGCGTCTGTGTGACTCATGACCACAACAGGTGGTATACGTTCCCTGGCTTGGTTTCTTTGGATCCTCATCATTATCCCCCTCACCATCCAGAAGGCATCCATCCCTGTCACCCTCTGCTTTTCCCTGGACCTCTGCTCCTCAGCACGGCAGCCCTGCCATCTGTACCCTCCTCCTACAACCGGGTAGGCTGGGAAGAATTCCTGCCCCAGAGTTTGGGGGACTTTTAATTGCATTCTTGTTTTGGTCCATGGGTAATTAGAGTGACTCCAACTTGGGGAGACAATTAGTATATTATGATTATTAGCTTTCACTTTTGTGGTGCTGACCTTGGAGGAGCCGAGATTGAATCAGGGCTGGTTAGTTGGAGCACAGGCAGCTCCTGTCACGGCTGCCTCGGAAACCAAGAGTAAGTGAATGGCTTGAGCTCAGCATCTCGGGCAACAGCAGGCCCCTCTGTGGTGCCCAGTGCTCAGTGCTCGCCGCTCACTCGGCAGGAGAGGAGACTCCATCCTCAATGGGACATCGGGGGACCTGTGGTGCTTGCGTGGAGAGGCCTCACTGCTCCTACCCACTGTTCGCCTGGTTCTCCTAACCCCACACCTGATGCCAATACCTTCCTCCTTCTCACCCGCCCTTATCCTCTGTCCTCAGATTCACTCTAGTCCAGTGGCTCTCAAGCTGTCACCTGTGTCTGAATCAGCAGTAGGGCTTGTTAGCACCATCACCGGGGCCCCCCTTCCAGAGTGATCCAATGGGCCTGGGGCAGGGCCTGGGAAACTGCATTTCTTAGAGTTCCCAGGTGCCGGTGCTGGGGCAGCTGGTCCAAGGACTGCCCTTTGAGAGCCTCTGCTCTTCTCCTCGGGTTCCAAGCTCTGGCTGTACATTAGAATCACTTGGAGTTTTTTTTTTTTAAAAAGATCAATTTCCCTCCTCCTCGCCCAATGGGTTATGTTTCCACTGACCTGGCGTGGGTCTGGGGTGGATATACTTTTTAAAGCTCCCCAGGGGAGGCTGATGGACACCTAGGGTTCAGAACACTGCCAAGACGTTTCCTGGGACCACAAGGGCCCATTTTCCAGGGATTAAGAGTCCTTGTCCAGTGGCTCAGAGGCTTGGATTAGTAGTAACAGGGCTGGCAGGAGTGGATGTTTTGAGTCTGTACTTCCGGTGCCCAGGTCTGCCCGCTGGTCTCTTTCTTTCCTTCTTTTCCTTTTCACAACACCCTGTCCATCTCCCTCCTTTTCTTTCTTTTGTGATTAATTGAATGAAGGATCCCAGCTCCGGGGAGTGTAATCATTATGTGTGGTTATTTCTCTCTCATTCCTCTCACTCTCCTGAGTCTCTGTTTCATCCTTTACACCTTCCGGGGCAGTCCCATGACTTTCTGGCTAATTCGGTCATTAGAACCTTGTCTGGTCTGGTGTGAAGCACCTGTCTCAGAGCTCCGTCAGAGTTCTCTCCTTGGAAGGAGGAAAGAGGCATGGCCTTCTCAAGTTAGCAACTCTTCTTCCTCCTCCTCCTGGGTCTCCCTGGAACAGGAGGTGGGAGACCTTCACGCATTACTCGTCACAGTGGCATGGACTGATTTCGCTTCCGCTTGATAAGCTCTTCTCTCCACGACGCTGGTGGCCTTGCCCACATCAGTGCTCTCTATGGAGTTAAGCCTGAATCTCTCCGGGGCAGTGTTCAGCTTTGCCCTGGCCACCTCTGTCCCTGAGAGTGTCCACAGAGGGGGACGGCCAAGCCTCCCTCTCCTGCACCAGATGTTTATGCTTCCACTGTCCTCACTGGGCAGGCCTCACCTGGGCAGCAGCCACTTGAGTAGCCCAGGACTCCTGCTGCCTCCACTAACCTCTGTGCTCCTGTATGTGGAGCTCTGACATCCTCTTCTGTGCTCTTCAGGGTCCTGGAAAGTTGGAATGAGGTCGGTGGTCCCCATCCTATTCCCAGCACTCTCAGCCTTGCAAGCTCAAGACCCTCCAGGAAGGCTCCTTCCTACAGACCTCACCAGACAAGAAGACACCAGTTCTTACGTTCACACGTACCTCGAATTCTAGGGATCATGGAATTTCAGCCCTCCAAAGGATCGCTACCGTGCATCACAATTCAGCACCCAGCTGGCTGGGGTGGGGGGGTTGGATTGCCAGTCCCCTCTTCTTCCTGGCACCCCTGACCCCTGTCTTGAGGAATGATTCTCCTGGAGGCCTTTCCTCTGCTTGGGGAAGAGAGCGTCTTTTCATTGTGAATATTGCTCTCCTCACAAGACCAAAGACATCAGCAGCTCCCCTACCCCATTTCCGAGTGCTCCTAGACTGGACAGGGATGAGATGGAGAGGGCGATTGGTGGCAGGCCTGGGGGACCTGGCTACCTGCTTATCCAGAGCTCTCTAAGGATGGAGGTGTTCCTTCATCACTTCTTTGGGCCTGAGTAGCCAACCATGAGCCCACAGAAAAGTCCCACTCAGTATCCTGCTATACCCATCCCTTTGTCTTTCTCCCTTTATTCTTCCCTCCCTTCCTACCCTGGACGTTCAGTGATCCTGAATCTGTCCCAGGCCCTGTTCTTGGCACTGGAAGGTACAGGCATGCCTTAAAGTCAGATTATCGAAAACTGGGGCCAGACAGCTCCCACCGGACTAACAGAGTGGTGTCAGAACTGTCCGACTGTCACCAACCCCGATCCCACACCTGCCAGGTGCTTCTGATCCAGCAAGTGACCAGGCTATGGCAATCGGGGGGTCAGACCATAATGGAGGTGAGTGCAGTGAGTGGCTTAACTCCATGGAGAGCACTGCTGTGGGCAAGGCCACCAGCGTTGTGGAGAGAAGAGCTTATCAAGCGGAAGTGAAATCAGTCCATGCCACTGTGATGAGTGATGCATGAAGGTCTTCCACCTCTTGTTCGAGGGAGATCCAAGAGGAGGAGGAAGAAGAGTCAACAACTCACCCACTTTGAGGGCGTATGAAAAGTTTCTGTCTTGGGAGACATGGTGTCCGAAGTGGGATCTTGAAAGATGAGCAGGAGTTCGCCACTCAGATGGGAAAAGAATGTTTATGTTGAGGGACTAGAGCATGGAAGGGGGTGCTGTTTGGGGACCTGTATGGATGCTGGGTGTGACGAAGCCTAGAGGAGATGGCAGGGAAGGGGTGAGAGACGGGCAAGAATCAAGTCACAAAGGGCCTTGAAGGCCATGCTTGGGGCCTGGAGCAGGTCTCAGAAGCATTTCAGGGTGTCGTCCCCCCCACCAACTCCAAGGCTTCTGATTGTAAGGATCTAATAGGTCACTTCCTTCCTGTGGTGGCAGCTCTGAATCCAGTCACCTGAGTGGCCAGCCTTCCCAGGAGGGGCAGTCTTTCCCATCCTCATGGCAGCAGGGCCAGCCGAGGGTTTGAGGGAGGCAGAGAACAGAGCAGGGTGCGGAGGAGGCAGCTCCCTTTCCGCTGTAACCCAGAGGGGCTCTCACAGGAGGAGGCCCAAGCACCAGGACAATTGCTGGGTCCCTTTGTCTGCAGAGTCTTTGGTCAAAACAATGAGTGGCAGAAATCTTGGCTGGGAGGTGAGGAATTCACAGGACGTGGATGATCTACCTAAAGGAAAAGCAGAAAGGCAGTTGTTTTTCAGAGGTGGAACTAGGCATGGCATTTCAAAAATGCATGTTTCCATTTCTCATCTATTCTAAGAGCATATGTTGCTTTTCAATAGGAAAAAAATCCCACCTTCATTCCACAGCTCTTTATTCAGTGCCACTCCTGCGCTAGGCCTTTGGGATGCTGCAGGAACCGGGGTACGTGAGCCAGGACGGCCCTGACCCTCCGTGAGTTTAATCCATTCTCCCAGTTACTGAGTACTTGCTGGGTGCTATGTGCATTCTATTAGTCCTGGCAGTGCCTCACTGAGGCAGGTATAATTAATACCAAATTACAGATGAAGAGCCCAATGCTCAGAGCAGTGAAATCATTGGCCAAGTGTGTGCAATTAAGGAAGCAGTTGGGTTGGGATTCCAGCTCAAATATGTTTGGTTCCAAAGACAGGGCCCTTTGATGTGGCTCACTCTGGTCTTTGCACGGCCTGCCTCTTACTCCCTGAGAGACCCTGGGAAAGTCCCACTGCTTCACTGAGCCTCGGTATCCCCCACCTGTAAATTGCAAATGATATATTCCATCTCCCAGTGGCTTGCTGGGGGGAATGGAGTTGTGAACACAAGTTACTCAGGACAGCACCTGACAGTGGTGGCTGCTTGGCAAATGAGAGCCTCTAGTCCTAGGAGATGGTGTGGGGCTCCCTGCTTCCTACTCCCAGGAAGAAGTCGTTTTTCCTATCTGTTTCCAGTTCCTGGCTTCAGAAGATATTTCTGCTCCTACCAATAATGTTTGCTGTTTGGGATGTGTAGGGCGGGCCAGATACTTCAATGCATGCCATCTCTACTTTCTGCTCGGTTGATATGAAAGCACTTGACTCCACTCTTACCAGGAGCACAGGACATTGCCCTGCTGGCTCTGGACAGAGCTGACAATCATAAATTCTCTGGAGTCTGAGAATAAGAAACGATATTTCTGGAGGATTGCCGGAAGGTTGTGCTGTCCACCCATCCTCAGGGGAGTCTGGGCTGTACCTTTATTTCTAGCAGACCACTACCTACGTCGCTGTGTATTTTGGTTCCTGGTGGAATTGCCCTGCTGAGCTCTGCTTTGGCGTGATGCCATTGGCTTGTGCTGAAAGAAGGATGTTATAAGGAGCAGTCCTAAGAAACTAGTTATCATGCCCCCTGTAGGAGAGAGGCTGTCAAGGAAATCATTGGGAGACATTTTTTTCACCCTTAGAAGCAGGAAAAGGGGGGCCGATCATGAATAGTTTCTTTTGGTCTTGCAGAAACAAGTTTGGATTAGATTGTTTCTTCCTCTTTGCTTCGTCTGCTGGGAAGCACAGGACCAAATCTGTGCCTGTGCCTAGGAGGTGTTGGGGACCAGAGGATGCCCAACTCTGTGTGCTGACCTTACCCTTGGCAGTCCCTTAGGGCTCCTCCTTCGTGCTGTCCTTTGGGGTCCAGCCCTGTCAAGCAAACGTGGAGCAGGTCTTCCTTGGGTCCTGGCTGTCTCTCCTCCCAACAGAACTGGGCCTTCCTGGCATACCAACAGATGTGGCTGACATTTCACGTTTCCATGGGAACAGAGTCAGACAGTAGCCAGACAACTAACGAGAGAGTCTGAGAAGGAGTGAGCCTGTGCGAGGCTGTGTGTGCGTGTGTTGGGGGGCGGGGGTGAGGGCCGTCTGAGGCTGCTCTGGGAGCCCGGGGTTCTTGCTCGGGTTCCCTTTGCCTGGCGCTGGCGGCAGTTGCCTCCTCTGGGCGCTAATCACGCCCCGTCTGCAGCCGCTACATCTCCATCGCTGACATAATATTGCACCAGGGTCCATCCATCTGCATAATCATCTTAACCTGCTCCCACAAGAGAGTTTAAAAGGTCTGGGCTGTTGGAAAATGACCATAAAGTCTGCACGCAGATACCTTTAGCAGCAACGCCAACATCTATCACAGGGTAATTACAGGCAGCGAGCGAGGGCGCCAGGCCCCATGTCTGGGAACTGTTCTGGGCCGCATCTGTTCTGACTGTTGAAGGGAAGGGAGGGAAGTGCACAGGAAGGGAGTCTGCGAGGGGGGAGAGTGGCTCCCACAGCAGCAGGAAGAGGGATTTTTTCTTCCCTGGGGGGAGGGCTTGGCTTCTCCTAGGTGAGTGAGCCTTGCCCAAGACAGTTCGGGGACCGCTGGGCCCTCCGTCCACACCTCTAGTGGGAGGCTGGCTTCGATGGTGACTGGGGTTAAGTTGTGCTTCTTTCTCTAGGCTGCAATTCCCTGATATGCCCAGGACTCTTCCTTTCCTACTGTGTTCCGGACCCCAGACCCTTCTTCTGACTGGCTGTGTGACCTTGACCAAGCCCCTTCCTCTCTCCAGGACTCTAGTTTCTTATCTGTAAAATGAGGGGATTCGACAAGACCATTGGTTTCCATGGAACCGTGGGCTCCTTAGAACCCTCAGGAGCTGCAGGGGTGGGGAGTGGGAAGGAGGTAGGCAGGAATCAGGGCCCACCTCCTCCACTCCAACCAGAGCCACCCAGCGTCAATTGGTTCCACATCTAGATTGTAGGTGAAGAACGGACTCCACTGCCACTGGAAGGAACGGAAACGCACTGGGCTCCACGACCTCCTGGGTCCTCCAAGATTCATATTGTAATGGAATGATATTCAGAAAACCATAATTGGCCACATTCTTGGTAAGGTCTGTTCTGAAACTAACTTTGTTATGCTGAACCCATCCTCTCCTTCAGATAAATAGTTGAGTCTGTGCAGACAGACGATGAGGCCGTGAGATTTGAGAGAGCATGGGGCTGCCAAAGGGTCAGATACAGATCTAGCAAGTATAGGCAGAAAGCTGAAAAAGACTGAAAGCTGCCTCCTTTTCACCAGGCATGCTCCTGGAGGAAGGGCTGCTGTGCAGAAGGGGCTGCTCCCCTGGTCTTGTAGCAGCAGGGTTGATTTCTTCCAGGGCCCCTGCTGACTATCCACTCTGAATCCCAGCCCAGCTCCCTGCCTCTGACCCACTCAGAGCCTCCATCATCTCCTTCCTCTGCTCATCAATTCCTCAGCTCTCAGGGGAGACTGGCCGTAGAATCTCTGGTGCTGACCTCTTGTTCTCCAGCTGTTTGAAATCTCCCCAAGCTTTGTCTCTGATCTCATTGCTAGCTCCTTGCCTTGCTCTAGGGTTGGGTCCTCAGGCTCCGGAGACTATAAGACTTTATATGTCCTCTGCCTAACTTGCCAGGAGTTTCAAGCTCAAGGGCTTCCCTGGTTCCCCCCTCCGGGGTCTGTGAAACTTCTATCTGACCCTCCAGCTCCATTTCAGCCCAGGCCTTGGGAAGGATGTAAGGACAGGCAGGGTGAGTTTGCTAACCGGGTCATCCCAGGAGCAGGGACACACCTGCTTTCCCAGTGTTCCTTACATGCCCGTGCATCCTGGCCAGCCTTTTTTCCTCGACAGAAGCTCCTAGAATGCCCTGAAAGCTGGGGCAGCTGCTTCTGCCCAAGCCAAGGACTCTGGATGTGGCCATTTAAAGGAAACAAGATGATGCTTCTTGCCCCAGGCCGCACTGCAGCCATTTCCTAATCCTGCAGCCTCCTTCTGAGCCCACACACTGATGTAACAGACACTTGTTGTCCAAAGGTTCTTCTCAGAACATGGCCTCGGGTTAGCGGATGGTTCAGAAGCTAAGGGTGCTAGGGCTAAAGGGTGGGGCATCCTTTGCTCACGTGAGATTCCTCTCACTGAGCCAGACTATAACCCCCTTAGGAACCTGCCCGGCCCAGGCTGGGGGTGTTATCTTTATTTAGTTGGGTTGTGCCTTTTTCAGTTGACTGAGAAGAAGCCCCTCATGAAAGACGTTTGAAAGCAGAGCCGTTTGGGTTAAAGCAGAGGTGAGGATGCTAGACTCCTTAGAATACGCTGCTCCCCCACCCCCATCCCCATGTCCAGGCTTCTAAGGTCCCGGGGGCCCAGAAAGGGGAAGTGCCAGAGCTGGTCCTGGAACCCGGTCTCCGACTCCTGGGCCAGTTAGCATGGCACAGGCTGAAGCTGTGTCCCTCGGCAATCATGTCAGCCAAAGGGCCCCGTGGAGGTCTGGCTGTTACATGCAGGCACAGGTAGGCTCTTGAGAGGCCCTGGGGCCCCTAGAAAGAGTAACTTCCTGGGAGGCGAGAGGCTTACCGGTGGCCTCAGAGCTGCTAACCACAGAATGCTCTCTCTGGGCTTCACCCTGTAGTTGGACATGGAAAGGCTGGACTCTGGGGGGTCTCTCAAGGCCTCTCCAGGGGGCCCTGCTCTAGGTAGGTCAGCATGTTTCCTGAGGACAAGGAGAAGGCTTTGGGTGGTGGACGTAAGCATGTGGTAGAAGACAGGGCTGGGCTCTTGGGCCCCTGCCTCGGGGTCTTAATGAGTAGACTCTGGGCCTGCCTGCCGCCCTGCCCAGAAGCCCCAGGCCGCCTCAGTGAGTGGCTTTGGCCCCGAACTCCATTGCCTGTTCTTCCTGGGGATCTGCCATTGACAAACGGCCCGCCCGCAGTCTCTTGGTGACAAGAAATGCAACATCACCAAGCGTGCAAGGCAAGCAGCCCTCCCGGTGTGGCAGAATCCTTGTCGGATGCCTCCCTGGGCAGGTGTGAAGTGAGAGAGAGGTGTGAGCTCAGCTCCTCTGAGCCCTGGACCTGCGGGCCCGCACACACCCCTCCCCTCAGCCCTTCCCCTCAGTCTTCCTCCTACCTTCTAGTGTACTCAGGCATTGGGGGGGGGGCTCTCCAGTCCTCACCCCCAGGTCTCATAGAACCACCCCCTCTCAATATCTGCATGGCCCCTGCAGGGTGCAGCTCGCTGTCTGCCGCCTTTCAGCCCTTCATAAGGCACAGGGCTCCTTTCTGGGTCCTGACCCCCAGGAGGTCCCAAGGAGCCATTCTCCTGGGCCCTGGCGCATCTCCTGGGGGCAGGGCAGAAAGCAGTGGGCAGCCTACTCCCTCTCCTTGCTCTCTTCTCTCCAGCTTGGGGAAATCCATCCCCATTCACAATTCTTCCCAGATCTCCTGCTTCTTGCTGGGAACCTGATTTTCCTCTCGGCAAACTCCCCACATTCTTCTAATGGATTTATGCTGTGGGAAGCTAAAGCCTGGACCTCCTGCAGGCGTCTTCCGCTTTCTGCCGTGCTGCAATCCTCTCATGAAGCAAGGAGGCACAGAGACAAGGGAGCAGGGAAGGGAACACAGACATATCAGGCAGAAAAAGATTCCATGAGTTGCTGTTTTAAAATAGCGTCCAGGCGCACCATCTTGATGGACACACATGAGAACGAGTGCCTGCCAGCTCAGGTCACCATGAAGGTCTCTGTGAAGCAAGCAGAGCTCAGACAAGGGCTCGATTCTGAGGTGCTGACCCAGGCCCTGGGGTGGGGATGGGACAGGTTCCTGGCTACAGGACTGAGAGCAAGTGGAATATCCACCAGAAACCTTGGTCCTCAGGTACAATGCAGAGAGAGGGTAGCCAAGTTCCAGCCAGCATGTGGGAAGTAGAAACCCAGCCTGAGTTCAGAAGTAAGGGGCAGAGATGGGGTCTGGCGAGTGGCCTTGGGGCACTGTAGTAGAGCTGCAGCCCCAGATGGGGCATGGTTTTGTAGGTTAGACTGAGGAGTTTTCATCTGGTCCTTAGGTCATAGGGAGCCATGGAAGGTTTTTGAGCAGGGGAGTGAGTGGTGAGAGAATTGCAAAGGGTCTTGAGACAATTTGGAAAGAAGAATGGATAATCACTGAGCTAAGAGTACCTGGAAGGCTTCTTGAAGAACTCATCCATCCATTCATTCAACAAATACTTATCTAGCACCTTCCAAGTGTCGTACAGCATTCCACAAAGATGAACAAATTAAAACGTCTATCCTTATGGTGCTGACATTCTGGTTGAGGGAGAGAGACAAATATTACTGAATTTATAAACTAACAATAGTGGCTCAGAAGAAAAATGCAGCAGGGTAAGGAGATAAGGAGACTGAAGGGAGAGGGAATGCTCTTTTAGCCAGGGTATTGAGGGAAGGTTCTTGGAGGAGGTGGCAGTGGAGCAGAGACCTGAAGAGAACACGGGGGTTGAGTTATCCTGAGGAAAGCTGTGGATTCAGAAAACTAAAATGGACAAGGTGTGCATTCCAAGTGGGAGAAATGGTGCGAGCAAGCATGGACTTGGGGTGGGGTGGGGGGAGCTCATGAAGGTCACGGCCCACCAGGCTTGTTGGCGGAGAGGTTCTGCGGGGTGAGCTTTGAGTGATGAGGTTAGGAAGGAGGCGGTGCCATGTGCAGCAAGCCCCCTAAGGCTGGGGACGTCAGTCTTGCTTTCGGAGTCACAGAAGGCTGCTGAGCAGGGAAGCAGTCCCTCCAGAATGCCACCTTCAGGCCATGCACAATGAACTGTCTAAGAATACTGGGGAGGGGAGAGGGAAGGGGTGGGAGCCCGGGAGGGGTCTGAGCATGATCAGAGAGCCCCCTCTTTGGCAATCACTACAAGGGTGAGTATTAGGGTAGGGCCAGATCTGGATCTTCTCCATATCAAAGGAGAGATTAGCTCTGAGCCCCTAACAATGTTAGATGTGCTGCCCTCACTCAGGGGCGATGCCTCCGAGACTGTCAGCTTTATATCTGCTTCTTTTTATCAATACAGTCAAATAATTCTCTAGACATTTATCATTTTAAACTGTCACAGTCCAGTGCCTTTCCCAAGGACCAAAATCAATACTGATCTTGGTCTGAATACTTCTCTGACAAGGTTCCTATTTGTAGATTCACAAGTAGAACTAATGTGTGTTAAAGCTATTCAGTTTGGCATTTTGCAGCTCCATTGACACATTAAATATAGGCGTTCACCACGACGATTAACCTTACAACTATTAAGTAATAAAACTCCTGCATACATATTTATTAGCTGAACATCTTTCTCCGGAAAGATGCCTTCCCCAACGAGAGGGAAACAGAGGAAGTGGAGACGCGGCCTGAGAGACGTGCTTTCAGGGGGGATACAGGATTGCCTGGCTGGAGGTCTTGGAGGGAAGACAGGGTGCTGCCTTGGGAAGGAGGGCCGAGATGGAGCTCTGGAGCTGATGATGGGCTGAGGTCGGGAGAAGCAGAGCAGAGGTGTTTAGGGGTGAGCCTGGGGTGAGAGCCCAGACTCCCTCATTTCTGGCATCTTGGAGAGAATGCCCTCGCTCTTCCAGGGCCTTAGTTTTCTCATCTGTATCATGGAATGGGACTAGAATCCAGGCTCCCTGACCTTATAAAGTCTTGGCTTGCAAAAAGGAGGATGCAAGTGGTACAGCACACGGGGGTCAGCAGAAACTGCTGCTTGCAACCAGAAGAGACTGGCCTGGGGGCTCTGGCCCTGCTGTGCCCACCCAGGGTTGAGGGATTGCAGCCCGCTGTTGCCTGCTCACCATGGTTGCCTGGGGCTCTAGGGTAGATGAGCTCAGGGGGCTCTTTTGGGGCTGGTTCTTGGTGACTCTGAGTGCCTCCCTGGCTCATAGATGGCTCTTAGAGTCTCTTTCCTGAGCCCCTGTGTGTGTGTTTCCAGGTATGGGCATGTGGATGGATCCCCGCATCCTGGGTGGGGGCTCAGGCAGGGCTGGGCTGACACCTGCTGATGTTTACAGCTGTTCCCACTGGTCGGCGCCTCTGCTCTTCCCCTTTCTAATAACTTGCTTGTCCCCCAGCCCCCACACCTCCCATGCAGGGAGCTTCCTAAGGGGTCAGGTGAAGGGGGATCTGGAGTCGGCACTCTCAAGTTTGAACATCTTTGGCCGCCCCTGGGTGGCTGACCCACCCTCACCAGGCAGCAATATTCACGTGCTCCGTCCTGGCCCAGGGCGGGGTGGCACTGGGTCATGGCTGTGAACAGGCCACCCAGTGCAGATGGGGAGACGAGGATTTCCCAAGCAATTACAGCACAAGGCAATTCGTACAGGGAGATAGGAGGAGCTAGGGATCAGAGCAGGCTGTCTGGAGGAAGGGGCCTCTCCTCTGGGATTAGTTCAGCAAAGAATGGAGGTCGCGGCAGGCAGAGGAGTCACGTGAGAGATGGAACAGCATGGCAGCCAGGAGAATGCGCCAGGCAGAACCCCCGCTGTGGGAGCACAGTACGCCTGGCTGCTGTGCTCTGCAGTCCAGAGCTGTGCTTGTGCTCCCAGAGTGGCCGGGATGCTAAGCAGGTCCATCCCCAGGATTTAAAGGACTGATTCTGCCTGCCAGCTCTGGCCGTGGATGCCCCAGTGGCCTTGTCAACCCTTCCGTAGATGTCATGGTGGCCTAGGACTGAGCTTTCCTTCCATCTCTCCTTCTCTTGAGGTCAGACCTGCATCATGGCCCAATTTTCCCTGATGTCCTCCCCATTTTCTCCCACACAGGCACTTCCCTAATAAATTCCTTGCACGTTGAATCCCGTCTTGTCGTCTGCTTCTTGGAGGCCCCAGACTAACACAAGCAGGAAGTGCTTGAGGAGCTGAAAAGAGTTCATTCTGACTTCAGTGCAAAGTGTGAAGGTGGAAGGGAACAAATGCTCAGAAAGGTTTTAGATGTAAAAGTGTTTTGTAAATGGCAGCGTGACGTACCAAGATGGGGGAGCCGGTGCTTAGTGCTGTGGAAGGGCTCAGATGTCACAGCCACCATTTGCTGGGAACTGAATGTACATTTGCTATTTCATAAAATCCTCCCAATGAATCTGAAAGGAAGGGGTTCTTATCTGCATTAACATTCAAGGAGATGAGGGCTTGGAGGTGCTAGGCCCCTCGGCCAAGTGCACTAGAACTTGAGGTCTGGGATTTGAACCCAGGCCTGTCTGACCGCAAAGGCCATCTCAGCATTTCCCAGACTTCTAGTGTGTCTCCACACTGTCCACGTGCTGATAGAGGATCGAAATCTGTCAGGTCCTCTGATTGTGGCTGACAGGATGATGCTTCCCTCAGACTCAGGTTCCTCGCCCCAGGAAAGGCTGCAGGGCTGGCTGGCCTGGGACTGTGAAGCTCCTTAGAGAAAATAAAAACTCTCTAGAGGGGGTTGCACCACCCTTGCATTCCTGGGATAAATCCACCTTGTCATGGGGCATAATCCTTTGAATATGCTCCTGGATTTAGTTTGCTAGTATTTGGTTGAAGATTTTTGCATCTATATTCAAGCACATGGTGGCTAAGAGGCCAAGAGAAATGTGGGAAAGCCTTACAGCACTGGGGTTCCACTAAGACTCTTGTCCCCTGCCCTGCCCTGTATTCCTCCTGTACCACCCAGGGGCACATACTGGTTTTCTTGTGACTTCAAAAGGGAAAAGTAAGGAGGCCTAAGTTTGAGGCTAGCTCTTATATTGCTGAGCAGCCAACGTTTGACCTGGTCACTGTCTTGGGTTCTCCAAGGTCTGGAAGGTCTGCTCTTGGAGGACAGCCACTAGTGCTAGCAGGTAGAACAATAAAGGGCCTTGCCACTGTAGCAGGAAGGAAGATGCAGTCCTGCTTTCTCAGAAAGAGGGCACCTATGGGAGTTGGAAGCTCTTTCCCTGGAGGCAGTGCTGGGGTGGGGGCTGGGGAAGCTCAGGCTACTTAGACTTGCTTCTGGTCTTCTCCACAAGGCAGTGGGTGGGACTTGCCATTGTCAGCTGATGAAATGCCAAAGTGTTCCTGGTTTTTCTCTGTTTCTATTTTCTATCTTGATAGAAAAATTGTGATTTTCACACTGTCACGAAACCAATAGGTCCCTGACATGTTTTTGTAATCTGTGTAGCTGATTTCCTCTACTTCTGACATTTCTATTACATCTCTGACAGTTATATAAAAATTTTCCTCTGGGAAGTTGAGGGGGGAATGTGCCTCTCTCTCTACCACAACTGCCCGGCTCCCATGCTAACTTATGTTGGACATGAAAGAAGAGGATGGATGCTTTTCCCGTTCCCGCCCCTGTGTTAGCTGCCAGCCATCTCCCGGGAGGGAGAAAGGTGAAGTGTACAACCAATAGATACGCGAGGGAGCCCTGACAGCCAAGGGACCCAGCAAAAGCAGGAGAGTGGAGAGAACCCCTGGGCCAGCCTCTGCTGCTCGGGAATGGCAAGGATGCTTCATCCCCGGGGCTCCAAATTGGGCTGATTCCCTCTGGGTATCCTGCCCCCACCCCTCCTAGTCACAGATCACTGTGCTGAGGGAGGGAGATCTGCTACCCTGCTTTATGCTGATGGCTGGCAGAAGAGTGTAATGCTGGGTGCTGGCGACAGTGTGTGTGTGTATATGCGTCTGTGGTGAGTTCAGGATGTCAAGGTCACCATGCACATTCACCCCTTGCAAGACATTGTGCTAGGCTCTGGGGTGACTGAGCCATGACGCTTGTGTTTGTAGGGTTGTGTGTGTGAGTGTTGATGCCACACTCATGGATGGAGCGCCTACTCTGAGCAGCCCTGTCCTTGTCCTTGGGGAGCTCAGACTGGGAGCTTGGGTGTCCATGGGTATGAGTGGGCAGCGCTTGTGGGGGGTAGATGTTAGGGGCATGTTTTCATTGGACTTGGCTGGTGCTGCTTTGTGCCAAGGACAATGTCTGTCTTCAGAACAAATGGGAAAAGAAGTGGAAGTGGTGGTAGAAGTGGACACTGGTGGCTGGAGGAAGGGGGTGGGGGACCACTGTCATGGCAGCCACTGAGTATTGCCTGCCTGTGGGGGCTGTCACTGCCGTGCTGGGTGGCCTTGGGCAAATCCTATGATCTCATTATCTTGGGAATACGAAGCACATTTAAGGTGACTCCGAGACCTCTAACTAGCACCCCAGACATTGTGAAATGCTGGCCACATTGCAGCCTGGTCTCGAGACATTATTTGGGAGCCTCTCAATCGACTTAGCCACTGTGATTTTCCCGTCTGTGGAAAACGAGGTGTTGCCATGGCAACTGCCACATTACATGGTTCTGTACTGATGATGCCTCTGAGATACAGAGCAGCTTCTCAAAGAGATACACTTTTCAACATGTCATGTAGAATTCTGTACTTGTTAGGGAAAATCGCATTTCCAGCAAAATGACATGCTTCTCCCGGGCTTGCAGACGCAAGGCTTATGCCTTTCTTAAACAAAGAATTTCATTCACCGCTCCCCCCTGGCTCCCTGGCCTGCCACCAGCTACCAACCCCTCCCCAGTCCCAATCCCTTTTACAGAAAACATGAAGCTGGAGACCAAGGGCTGGATGGACTCAACCAGCCAGGGCTGAGGTGCCCAGAGCTGGCTTTCCCCTACAGTGGAGGGGCTGGGAGGCAGGTCTGGGGTGGGTGTCTTGGCCTCAGATTGCAGGGCTGGACAGCTGGGACGGTAGTTGGCCTGGTCCTCTGATGTCCCTCGGCTGGCTTCCCAGACATTGGCCTGATTTCTCAGGGTAGCACTGAGAAGAAGGACCAGTAATAGTTCAGCCTTACTCCTTGGCATCAGTTCTACCAAAGGGCCATGGTAAGGTCAAATGTCCTCTGTGCATGCTGTGTGCTCAGCAGAACTGTGCTGGCTGCTTATTCCCTGTGGAGCAGTGTTCCAGGCCCCAAGGCGGAGCCACTACAAGACAGGCAGTGCATTTGGGGTGAAGCCTGACCTCAGCCCTGAAAACCTTCTTGTGATGTTAGAGCTACATCTTCCCCCCTTGGCCATCTGTCAAATGAGCACATTGGAAGACCCTGCTCCTAAAATCAGGGAGCCTGCCCCCTACACTCAGATGGTGGGCTCCAGACCCCACCTCTCAATTGAGTCTTGCCTAGAAGAATTCTGGGTTCTCCTCTTTCTCAGATATGGCTGATAAATTGACCATTGTCTATTCCAACGAAACCCACGCTGGCACGGGGATGAACCCCCATTTGGAGAACTTTACTTTCGAGTTCAAATCAGAGGCTTTCCATCCTCCTTGTGTGGGTTTATTGGCCCCCGAGGAAAGATGTGTGTTCCAAGCTGTTTGAGTGACCAGGGCAAAACGTACAAGCCTTCATGGATTCAGGTTAATCAATGAATTGATTTATTCAACAGCATTTATTGTGAATCAGTGTTTAATGAGTTAATACGTGCACGATTGTTTGAAGAGTGCCTGGCACAGGCGAGTGATCAATACTTGTTAGCCACGCTCTAAGTCAGGAACTGCCATGGGTGCTGGGAAACCTGAGATGATTGATGCGGCTGCTTCCCTCCAGGCGCTCACAGCTGGGGGTGGGGGTGAAGCAGTCTGGCAATACACAGTCCCGGCACAGGGTTGAAGGGCCATGTTTAAACTGGGCCAGGCCTGGAGTCTGAGGGAGTCCCCTTGGCTGTGTGAGGGGACCTCTTGCTGGCAGGCTGATTCATTAGGCCCACTTTACTATTTTTTATTAGAACAGCCTAAAAACTGAGAAGCTCCCCAGGAGTTAATCCTACAGCTCCTATTGGCCTCTCTCCAGGGAATGAGGCTGAGAAAGTTTTCTCCCTTTGGTTCCAAGGCCATCACATTGTGTCTGGAAAGAGCTCCTCTAGGGAGGGCTTTGCAAGTCCCTGGAGCTTGATGTGGGTGTTGAGGGACCGGCAGGCCAACGTCCTGTCATGGGCTGGTTACCTAGAGCTTGTGGGTCCTGGGCAAGTTGATCAGCAGTTGTCCCTTTGCCAAGGGCCACAGGTGACTTCTGGAGGGGTGCAGTGGGCTGTTATTGGGCACAGACAGTGCTCAAATCACTAACCTAACTTTGTCCCTTAAGGAACTAGAAAAAGAAGATCAAACTAAATCCAAAACCATCAGAATGAATGAAATAAAGATTAAAGCAAAGATAAATAAAATAGAGAAGAGAAAAACAACAGAAAAAATCAACAAAACCAAAACATAGTTCTTTGAAAAGGTCAACAAAATTGACAAACCTTTAGCTAGATTGACTAAGAAAGAAAGAGAGAAGACTTAAATCATCAAAATCAGTAATGAAGGTGGGGACATCACTAACAACCTTACAGAAATAAAAATGATTTTAAGAGAATACTAGGAAAAATTCTATGCCAACAAATTAGATAACCTAGATAACCCATTTCGGGGCAAATTCCTAGACACACACAAACTACCAAAAGTGACTCAAAAAGAAATGCAAAATCTGAACAGACCTATGACAAGTAAAGCCATTGAAGCAGTAATCAAAAATCTCTCTACAAAGAAAAGTACAGCAGCAGGTTGGTTCACTGGTGAATTCTACCAATCATTTAAAGAAGAATTAACACCAATCCTCTCAAACTCTTACTAAAATTAGAAAATGAAGGATCACTTCCTAACTCATTCAATGAGGCCAGCATTACCTGAGACCAAAGCCAGACAAAGGTAGCACAAGAAAACTATAGACCAATATCTCTTATAAATATAGATGCAAACATCCTCAACAAAATACTAGCAAACCAAATCCAGCAGCATATTAAAATGATTATATACCATGACCAAATGGATTTATCCCAGGAATGCAAGGGTGGTTCAACATATGCAAATCAATCAATGTAATACACTACATTCATAGAATGAAGGAAAAAACCCACACAATCATTTCAATGGATGCAGAAAAAAAGCATCTGACAAAATCAGAACACCGTTTTCTTAATAAAAATACCCAGGAAACTAGGAATAGGAATTCAGCAAAGCTGCATGATAAAGGAAATTATGAAAACAATTCCATTTACAACAGCATCCAAAAGAATAAAATACCTAGCAATAAATTTAATCAAGGAAGTCAAAGACTTGTACACTGAAAACTACACGAGATTGCTGAAAGAAATTGAAGAAGACTTAAAGAAATGGAAAAGACCTCCCACATTCATGGTTTTAATATTGTTAAGATGGCACTATTACCCAAAGTGAGCTACAGATTCAGTGTTATCCTTATAAAAAGTCCAATGACCTTTTTTGCAGAAATGGAAAAACCAATCCTCAAATTCATATGGAATTGCAAGGGATCCCAGAATAGCCAAAACAAAATTGAAAAAGAAGAACAAAGTTGTAGGACTTATACTTCCTGATTTGAAAACGTGCTATGAAGCTACAGTAATTAAAATAGTGTGGAACTAGTATAAGGATAGAGATATAGACCAATGGAATATAATTGAGAGTCTAGAAATAAACCTGTACATCTATGGCTAATTGTTTTTCAGCCAGGATGCCAAGACTATTCAATGGGAAAAGAATATAGTATCTTTACCAAATGAAAACCATGTATAACTGGATATCTACATACAAAAGAATGAACTTGGGCCCCTACCTCACCCTGTATATACAAATTAACTCAGCATGGGTCAATGATGTAAATATAAGAGAGAAAACTATAAAACTCTTAGAATGAGACATAGGAGCAGATCTTCTTGTCCTGGAATTTGGCAATGGTTTCTTAGATTTGATACCAAAAGCATGAGCAATTAAAGAAAAAATAAATTGGACTTCAGCAAAATAAAAAACTTTTGTGCATTAAAGGACATTATCAAGAGTATGAAAAGACAACCACAGAATGGGAGAAAATATTTGTTAATCATATACCTGATAAGTGTCCGGTATCCAGATACATAAAATCTCTTACAATTCAACAACAAAAAAGTTTTTGCCTGGCTAACCAAATTAACAAATAGGTGAAGGATTTGAATAGACATTTCTCCGAAGAAGATATACAAATGGCCGGAAAGCACATGAAAAGATAATCAGTATTATGAGTCATTAGAGAAATGCAAATCAAAACCACAGTGAGATACCACCTCACCCCTACTAAGATGGTTATAATAAAAATTACAGAAAATAAGTGTTGGCAAAGAAGTGGAGAAATTGGAAAACTTGCGCATTGTTGGTGGGAATGTAAAATGGTTTAGCCATTTTAGAAAAGTGTTTGGCAGTTCCTCAAAAAATTAAACTCAAATTCCTAAATGACCCAGCAATTTCTCTATTAGATATGTGTCCCCAAAAGTTGAAAACACGTACTCAAACAAATACTTGTACACAAATATTTATAGAAGCGTTATTTACAATTATCCATCAACAGAGAAATGGATAAACAAGTTGTGATATATACATACAATGGAATATTATTCAGCCATAGAAAGGAACAAAGTGGACAAGCCTCAAAAACATTATGCTAAGCCAGACACAAAAAAGTATGGTTTGATTTGTATGAAATATTCAGAAGAGCATATGATCTGTAGAGACAGAAAGCATATTGGTGGTTGTCAGGGGATGGGTGGCAATGGTAGGGAAGAAGAGAAGTGACTGCTTAACTGGTACAGAGCTTTCTTTTGAGGGTGAAAAAAAATGTTTTGGAACTAGATAGAGGTGAATGTACTAAAATGCCACTGAATTATACACTTTAAAATGATTAATTTTATCTTATGTGACCTTCATCTCAATTAAAAAAAGAGAAAGATAGAGTGAGGCTTGTGTCAGAACAAACCAGCCTTTTGCCTGGTCTAAGAAGGTAACTTTATGTAAGAGATTCAGGCTTCTCTCCTTAAAAGCAATGATACTCAAAGTATGGTCCACAGACTGATATTGGTCTGCAATTTATTACTGGTCCATGAAGAGGTAAGGAGCTTGCATCAGAATGTAAATTAACTACAACACTAAGTATAGCATTTAATTCAGCTGTTATATATACACACATATGTGGGTATATGTATGAATATATATGTGTGTATGTATATGTATTTATTTAATTTTTGTAGCAAGACTTTCTCAATGAAGGAAGCAGGTGCATTCATCTCTGTCTGTTGCAAGCTTTGACTCTCATTGCAGACAAGTCCTTTGAGCAGCTCTGCTCTAAACCTCCCTCCCCAGCATCCCAGTGTCAGATGGGACCTGCCACAGTGCTGCTTCAAGCCGACATCACCTCTTTGTTGACCTCCTGGAGTGTCCCACCTGGTCTCCCTGCCTCCAGTCTTGCCACCCCCCACACCCCACACCCCAAACTGAACCCATGCATTCTCCAACCTGCAACCAGAATGAACTTTGAAAAATGCAACTCTGGTCATGCCATCTTCCTGCCAAACACTTTCCAGTGCGTCTCCGTTACTCTTAGAATAAAGTCCAAATTCCTTGATGTGGCATACAGACCTTGCACAGCTCAGCCCCTTGATGCATTTCCCATCTCATGACTTACCCACGTTGCTTTTTATCTTCCAGTCACGGGATTTCTTTCAGTTCTCTAAATGTACCACATTTCTTCTTACTTCTAGGCTTTTGTCCAAACCATTGCCCCTGTCTGGAACACAGGATAACTCCCACTCCTTCTTCATCTGAGAAGAAATCTTGAGCCCCTCTGCCCACGTGTTAGCCAAGTACCTAGATTAATCAGCTGTATGGCAGAGACTGCTCCCAAATAATCTTTTTTTCTCCCTGATAAATGCAATCCTCATTTTGGTTAGGCTCATGGATGCCCCAAATAAACACATTTCCCAGCCAGGTATGGCCATGTCACTTTTCTAGTAAATAGGATATAAAGAGAAGAGCCTTCTGGGAAGTGTTCTTAAAAGCAGGGAGGCACTCTTCTTCCAGGGCCCCTCTTTTCTACTAGTTGGAATGCAAATGTGATGCCTAGAGCTTAGGCAGCCCTCTTTGACTATGAAAGGCAGAGCAGCAAAAGAGAAGGTGCTGGGTCTCTGATGACTTTAAAACTGCCCCATCACTCTGGACTGCTTATCTTCAGATTTCTTTTATAAGAAGGAGAAATAAATTTCTATGTTATTTAAACCACTGTTATTTTGGGGCTTTCTGTTAATCACATCAAGTCTAATTCTAATTGATGCAGGTGCAAGTAATTGAATATCTGAAAGCAAGGAAGACATTTTAGTTATCTCCTCCAAGAAATCTGGAGGGAGGCTGTTCTAAGGTTGGTTCAACACCCTATCAGTGTGTCTGATTCTTTCTACCTTCTCCAGCAGTTCCAAACAGCACATCCTCAGGATGAGGATGGGCTGGCAAAGGAAAAAAAGACACGTCTGTCTTTTATGTCGGAGGAAAATCCTCCTAGAAGCTCCCAGGCAGGCTTCCCATGCTATCTCTATGAGCAGAACCCTAGCTGCAAGGAGGCTGGGGAAGCTAGTTTGCTTTTTCAGCTTCCACAGTGGGAGGCAGGCAAAGAAGCAGCTTGGGAATGGCTGATGGCTGGTCAACCTATGGTATTTTCCACTTTGCCCTCTTCGGTAGTGCTGCTTCTGACCCTGGACTCAACTCTCTGTTCCCTTGGCCACTCTCCAGAGCGGGAGCTCCGTGAGGATGGCAACTGTCACCAGGAGACAGTAGAGCAGAGCTGTTAGGATGCAGTGCCTGGAGCCACTTTACCTGGGTTTAAATCCTGATTCTGCTCTTCTACCCTAGCTAAGTTAACATCTCTGTGCCTCTATTAAAACAGGGACAACACTTTTTACCTACTTCATAAGGTTGTTTGAAGATTAAATGAGTTCACACATATGGGACACTTAGGACACTGCTTCTCAAACTAGGCTGCACCTTGGAATCATGTGGGGAATTTTCAATTTTAATGGTGCCTGACCCCACCTGCAGAGACTCGGCTCTAATTGGTCTGGGGTGTGGTTGAGCCTCCCCCACCCCCCTTTTTAAAGCTCCCTAGTCAATTCTAATGTGCAGCCAAGAAAAGCTCACGGTCAGCTTCATGGTTTTGATCATCACTGTGGCCCCAGTTCCGAGCCCAAGGCCCAAAACATAGTGGGCCCTCAATAGTTGTTTGTTGAATGAGTGAATAAAAGTTTGGGGGCAATAAGGTAATTGAGGCCATTTGATCCAGCCATTGGGCACTGCGATTGCCTCTCTACCCACTCCGGCTGGCAGTACCTGGCTCCTACCTCGGTTGAAACACCTGAGGGCCTCAGGGTCGCTGCTGCTTCCTGCTCACAGACAGGCTCCCCCAGGGTCTGTGCAGACCAGCCCCTGTTCCTCCCTGGTCTACAGGGAGGGTGAAAACCCACCACAAGAGGAGGACCCTTAGACCCCCGGCTTGTGGACTGGGCATCCACAGAGCCAGTTCAGGCCTCCTGGCCTCTGGCTTTGGTCCCAGCTGCAGCGTCCCTGGGGGCTGCATCTGGGGCCTTAAAGGGGCCACTGCCCTTTTTTGTGGGTGCCATCCGGCCTGGTGGTATGGATTTCTGCTGTAAACAGGGCCCATCTGGGAGAAGCCCAGGTGCCACGTTTTGAACAGCTCTGAAACTTAAAGCTCAGAAGGCTTTGAAATGCAAATATTTTGAAGGAAACATAAGGTAAACATGAGTGCTTATTTCCCCCTGATGAAAACAATATGCTGTTTGCGCTGAAATGTAAATAGGGCCTAGTTCGCTTTTAAGGAATGCCATGGCTCATATTTTTAGGTCCAGGGTAATATAGCTCCTAAAAATATGTGCACTGGGCAGCCGGCCTTCCCACCCTGCCTGAATCCACACTGCCTTTTCCTTCCTGGACGCTCCTCTCCCAGGCCTTGCTATCTTCTCCCATAAATAATCCAAACCCACCTCCCCTCCTGCCAGTCTGGAATGCCACACTTCCCCCTCTACAACCCTAATCTAATTTTTTCCAATCCTCTCTGAGTACTTGGGAGTTCCTTTTGGGATAGAATTGGGGGGGAAAAAATCTGTAGCCAAAGGCGCTTCACCGACTTGAAAGAGATTTTATGGTGCATTGAGTTCTAATCAACTTTAATAAGTATTTAATGCAGGAAGAAGACTCTGCCCCAGCCCTGAGGCCTGGCCACGTGCGCGTGTGCTCACGCCCCCTGTTGGCCATGGGAAAAAGCACAGCTGTTGGGGCCCCGTGGTTTGGGTGGGCGCCGCGAGTGACAGCTGCAGAGAAACGAATAATTAGCGATTTCAACCCCTGATAATGAGTAACTCCATGATCCTTCTCGGAGCCATTAGGAGCATCTATCTTATTAATGATCCTGCCCGACAGCCGCAGGCCCAGGCGCCTGGCTCCTCTCCGATGGGGCTCTTGCTTCTCATTTGTGTGCAGAGGAGCTGACATGGGAGCTGGTCATTTTTCATCCCCTGCCCAGCAGAGGGGTCTTGGGCTTTCTGGGCTGGCTGCCCTCCTGGGACTGAGCTGGAGCGCCTCCACCGGTTCCCCTGCACCCATTCACATGGAGCACCCACATGCCCCGCAGCCAAACAGAGAACAGTAAACATACCTTTGGCTGGGAGCCCAAGGGCCAAGGAGGGTGCTTTCACCTCATTACCATCTCTTTTTCCCTCCCTGCTGCTCTGACCAGGAGGGGCTCATATCTGCATATTTGTGCAGAAGCCATATATTGGGGTTCAGGGTCTAATCCAAGTTCACACAGTTAGTAGGGGCCAGTGCCAGGTCTGGAATGCCTATTTGTGGGTCTTCACGTGGCTCTATGAATGGAATGCATTCAAGGGAAAAGCAGCCCTTACTTGCTGGGTTTTCTTAAAGGCAAAATTCCCAAGCTAAGAGCTGCAGAGTGACTATCCATAGGCTGCCTCTGATCCACAGATACGAATGTTTGAACTGCACATGTCTTACTAATTGGGAAATTCCATAAAATTTCAGATCTACTGAAAAATTAGAAATCTTCACAATGCTAAATTTGTTATCTCACACAGCTAGAACTCAGGAGCAGGCGCTTTTTAGAGACAGTTTGCCACAGGCCCCACCACTCCCTATTGCCCTAGTCTTGCCTGCTTTTGCTCATTTATGTTACCTGCCTATTCCTATACATGTCTGAGTTTTTTTTTTTTTTATCTTGTGTAAGAGTGAATCATTTAGACTTTGTGATTTCCAAACATTATTTTATCATATATCATTTTATCTCAAAATATAAAACAAGTAATAAGGAATATTGTAGGTCAAAGTAGGCAAGAACTTGGAACCCCACTCACTTTTCCCCACCTTCTACCCCAGTAGCCCTTTGAAGCTTGTGGAAAAATCCTAGAGCCCCACAGAACATAGTTTGCAGATGGTTTTCATTGAGAACAATTAAGTAGCAACATGTCAAGGATCCCCATGGAACACGAGAAAAGATGTCTTGTCTGGAGAATTCTTAGAGACCAAGAATATCAGAACTTGAGAAGCCCTTAGAGAGCATCGTTTACTAGAGGGTAAAACAAAAGTCCAGAGAGCATGACTGACTTGCCCCCATTCACACAGCAAATGAGTATCTGAGGCAGTGCTCAAACCTGTGGTTTGGATCTCTTTGTTAATCCTAATTTTTTTTCTAGAAGAGCCTCCAGGGCTACTGATAGGAGCCCAACCTCTAACACCCAACCTCTGGCCTCACACCAGCACTCTATCTCCCATCTTGGAATCACAAGCGTTTGGGGCAATGTACACTAACTCCAACTCACAGAGCAAGCAGACCTTGCTGATCTGAGTGATGTCTCTAAATTGTGGTTTGACCCAAATTTGGAGCATCTTTAAAATGTGGCGCAGCTTCCTGGCATATTTACTCAGCTGGTGATAAATAATTCAAAAATTACTTTTACGTAAAATGTATACATATACACCTGTAAAATAGAAGAGAATGCAACACTTACTTGAGTCTTCAAAATAAAACATGGGACTAGAAAGGGATTTGGAGGTTATAATGTTGCTTTGGATAAAAACTCCTGATGTTCTAAGTCAGAGGTTATTAAACACTTTCTATAAAGGGCAGATAGTAAATTTTTAGGTAAGTGTTTTTGGTATAAGTTTTACAACAACTCTGCTGTTCTAACTCAAAAGCAACCATAGACAACATATAAATGAATGAGTGTGCCTATGTTTTAATAAAACTTTGTTTACAAAAACAGATGGCAGGCTGGATCTGGCCCACAAGCCATAATTGTCTTGCTCTAGGTTTATGTGGATTCTCAGCTTTGTCCTTTAGGTTCCTCAGTGGATAAATATGAGAGGCAATGTATGGGGTAGAGTCGGCAAATGGGTTTCACTTCATTTGCCAACTCCAGTTGATTGGTACTGTCTGCTTGGAGAGCTATGCTAAAGATTCTGAGGTTGGGTCCAGGTTCACTGGAGGAGAGTGCTGCGATCAATTGGTGATGTCTGCCATGGGTGATGTAGGAGACTGTACCAGTACATATGCCATGCATCGGCCATTTCTAGAGAAGAGAAATCTATGTATCTTCTTATTGCCTCAAATTTTGCCCTCTAACCTTTGTTCAAGCTATATGACTCTTCTAAGGGTCTATGCAGAGGTCAGCTCATACTAACTGCTGGAGGAAAAGGTGGGGAGAAGGATCCAGTCAAAAGAAACTTATCTTTCCTAATCATTTTTAAATTTCAGGAGAGTGGGAATCTAGGTCACCATGTGTGAGAACTTGGAGGTGAGGAATATCAGTCAGCATTACCCAGGTTAGTCTCTAACTGTGTACACAAGAATTAAGGCTGCAAGAGGTTAAGGATCAGAAGTCAGCTGGCGTGGTCAGGGAGAGCTTCCCTGAGGAGGAGAGGGCCAATCAGGTTCTTGAAGAATGGGGCAGGACAGAGTGGGTGGAAGGAAGAGGAGGGGGCCTATCAGGAAGCAAGGTATGGAATAGGGCATGGACTTGTGGTTGAGGAGCCCTGGGGAGGTAGAACTGAGGGACCAGTCTAGTACCTGGCCCAGGGATACAAATAGAACTGGTAGCAGTGGGGCCCTTGTAGTCCCTGAGCAGGAAAGTGACATTGGAAAATCTGAATTGTAGTCAGTCGAGCTGAGAGGGATATGGGAGATTGAATTCCTGTTTGGGGCAGGCTGGCCCCTGCAGGAAAATGGGCCATCTCCAGGTACACATACCAGCCCACCACATAGGGGAAGCCGGGGTCATACTTACCCTCCTCCTCCCACTCACCAAGCGATCAACCAAGGCCAGAGAAGTGGAGTCCTCTGAAAACAAGGCAGCATCTACAGGAGTCTTGTGGTGGGAGCAAGGAGAATAGTCAGTTCTAGAGGATGGTGGATGTTTGGAGAAGAGGATGCTTTAGCTAAAGTGAGCAGAGGTTTCATGGACCTCTGTGTTGGGGGTGATACGTGTGGCTGCAGGGAGCGAAAGCGTCCACTAGGAGATTTGGAGTCCATCTGGCTGGCAAGGAGCTGATGCTCTGGCTGAGCTCTTTCACAACATGGAAGAGATACTTGCTAGCTCTGGGGTCGTGACGTTCACATGCTTCGCCCATTGAAACCCATGAGGTGGGAAGCACGGAGCCCATGGTCAGAGGAGGAAACCAAGGTGGAGAGGAGTCAGGTGGCTTGCCCTAGCTAGTGAGTGGCCATGTTCAATTTTAAATTTAGTACCTTTGACTCTGGTCTGCAGTGCAGTTTCTAGTGTAATCAGTTAATTCAGTTATCAGATAGGTAATGGACAGCGGTACCAAAAGGGGAGTGAATCACTGTTTTAGTCAGCCAAAGGGGTGCTGATGCAAAGTACCAGAAATCTGTTGGCTTTTATAAAGGATATTTATTTTGGGTAAAAACTTACAGTTACAAGGCCCTAAAGAGACCAACTCAAGGTAGCATAAGAGGTACTTCCTCAACATAGTCTGTTATCACGTGTTGGAGCAAGATGGTTGCCGATGTCTGTGAGGGTTCAGCCTTTCTCTTCCTCTTAAGGCTCCATGGGCCCAGCTTCTTCCGATCTCAGCTGTAGGCTGGGGGGCTTGTTTCTTTCAGGGCCTTCTCAGCTGCTCAGTGCTCTGGTCTCTTCAGCTGCAAACTATCAGGCAAATGGCTCAGCTCTCTCCGGGACCCCAAGATCAAAGTTCTCTCCTCTGCCTTGTCTATGGAGCTTTCTCTATTTCCTGTTTTTCTGTGTATTTTCTTCTGTGTGAGTGTCTGTTTATACAGCCCACCAAGGGGGCGGGGACTCAACCCTGAGTCACCCTAAAGATGTGGTTGAATCAAAGCCCTAATCTTTATCTAATCAAGTAAACCTCTGACTTTAATACAATCAAAGTGTATCATGCCCAGAGCAACAGACCAGTTGGCAAACATAATCTATATCTCTTTTTGGAATTCATAAAGACTATCAAACTGCCACAATAGCTTTGCAACTGAAGCCCTAGAAATATTTTTCTGATTCAACTTCTGGACCATAGTGGACAGCTCTCAGCATCTGTTGTACTGTATCTGGTACACTCCTTTATTTCTAAGCATCTTGGTTGTTTGGGCTGGAGATGGACACCGGCCAAGCCGAGACCATCAGGATGCCTTTTCCCTTCTGGCCACAGACCATTGCTTCAGGGTGTGCATCGTACCCAAGCTGGGCCTATCGGAGGGCTTGCTTGGGATTTTTTGTGATGAAACTGCAAAAGAGGATCCAGGTTCTCTCTACTCTTCAGGCTTTGGGATGGTAGAAGGCAGGAGCACTAAGTGTCCATGTTGAGGAGTGACCTGCAGGGAGACAGACTAAAGCCCTGTGCAGAGAGGAGCAGGGATGAGAGGTGGAGAGGAAGGTCCAATTCCATTTCCGGCTCCTGTTGATCTGAGACTCAGCTGCTTCCTGCCTTGCCCCAGTCTGATCATCTGGCCCTCTTTTGGATTCTGTGAGTGAGTGAATTCCCCTTTTGGCCTTGGCTTGTTTGAGTTGGATTTCTGTCACTGGCAACATGAGTCTTGACTGACATAAGGCCCATGTGGAAGCATTTGCTATTCATAAGAGCATGAAATATTTACAGGAGTCGTCCTGTGGGCACTGGCATTCCTTGCAGCTGCAAGGGCTCTGGTAGGGGAGAATGGGGAAAGGCAGGCTCTGCTCCAAGCTTTGCAGTACAGATGGGACCAATCTTGAGAGGATAGGTTTGTATGAGTTTATCACAAACTTTCAGGGATGAGAAGGGACCCCCTGGTGTCAACCAGCCTGTTCTGCCTGGGCCTGGACTTATGACTTCGAAAGATGATTCTGGGTCTAGTATCTTATGTCTTCACCTTGGAGGGTGAACATGACCATGCCCTGATCTGAGAGAAGGGACTTCCTGACCCCTTGGCCAGAACAAGGCCAATGTATCCTGTGTTTGTGGATTAATCCCAAGTGCCAAGAACAAGTACACAGGAGGAGCTCCACATTGTGAGCTGAGTGAATGAGTGAATGGATGAATGAATGAATGAGCTCATCTCCTGCTCAAAGCTGGGGGAATGATGCAGCCTTTCTTTCAGAGGTGTCTTAGCAACTCTGGCTTCAACTCTACTCTCTTCCCAAAGCATCCCCAATCTCTCCCTTCTCCTGAGGAGGAATAGAACACACAGGAGGGGGGGTCCAAGCCTAAGGGCAGCCCCTCCCCACCTCTGAGCCCAGTCCTCCCCTCCTTCCAGTAAAGTCTCTCCTGGCATCTTACTCTTTCTGCCCTCCAGCCCCCAAATCACAGTCTCTCTCTCCCTCTCTCTTTCTTCAGCCATGGATCCATGCCCCCCTTCTCCCTCCCACCCCATGTATATGCCAAGCTGATACTGTCATTGGCACTTACTGTCTTAGAAGACACTCAGTAAATGTTTGCTGAACAAATGTGAAATGAAAGAGATTAAACTGATATGCTTATCTTGCTCTAGCCTTAGTGAGATGGTTCGTTTTTAAAGAGTTCTGCAACTCGTAGGGGAGGAAGATACCCCAGGGACTGGAGTGAAGAGTTTACAGAAGTGCTGGACTAGATGGATGTCCAGGGCACATCAGGGAGAGACTTCACCTCAGGGGCCAGAAGAGGCTTCCCCACAGGGGTGGCATTTATACCAAGGCTGGAGGGAATGAGTAGGAGTGTACCTGGTCAGGAAGCCGGTGACTCTGTCAGGGTGCTTTCAGAATACCAAGTGACAGAAAGAGGGAGGGCAGGCTTTCTGGGCTGGTTGATTCAGCAGCTCCATGATGTCACCTGGGACTCAGGTTCTGTCTCTTTCTCCATTCTGTCCCCTGCAGTGTTAGTTTCACTCTAGAGTGAAAAGATGGCTGGCAGCAAAGATGGTGGCCAAGCGTGTCCTTGTTTCTGTCTCATGGGAGAGAGAGAAATCACTCCTCCAAGCATGCATTATAATTGGATTGGGGCAACTTTGGAGAAGAACGTGCCCCTGGATCAAGAGCATGCAATGCCCTACACTGGTCCGCTTAGATGAACCAGCCTGTCCTGAAGGACAGTGAGCCTCTGGCTTGTGTGGGGAAGGGGTGTGGGACAAGCAGGACCAGACTGAGGTTCGGCAGGAGGAAGGGAGGGATGTAGGTGATGAAGAGGGTCTGCACTGGGGGAAGACAGGAAGGAGGGTGTTTCTGGCTGAGGGACAGTACGTGCCAAGATTTGGTATCGGGAAGGGCAGGGTATGTTTGAGGGCAGGTGAGCAGCCAGGGCATGGGGACCCTGAAGAGGGGGCTGAGAGGGAGAAGCCCCATGGAGCGGGGTCTTGACACCTTGCTGAGGAATGGCCTGTCCTGTTTCTGTGACAGGAGATGGGACCAAAGTGTGCTGGGTGGTCCCAAACTACACCTCTCTCGTCCACTCCGTGACGCTACTCACAGTTCAGCCCCTGTGCTGGACTGTGTGTGTTGGCTTGGCCCAGGCTGGGGCCTGCTCTTCCAGATACCCCCTTCTCTGTGGGGTTCTCAGTTAGGGCAGGCCCCAAAGTGAGATTGCGTGAGATTGGAAGATGGTGACAAAGAAGCATTTGTCATCCTTGGAGGGGCGTGGTGGTTAGGTGGGATGACAAGCTGACGCAGGGGGCAGCCGGCTCAAGCGTCCAGTGCGTCGTCCTGACTGCTGGCCTTGCTGACCAGTTCTGGGCTCAAGCAAGCCCCAGGGGCAGCAGCCTCCACAGCTCTCACCAGCTCTCCCTTCGCAGTCCCACTTCAGTGGCCTGACAAGTTGAGGTTTACCTGCCAGCACCGCTGCCCACCTGTGCCAGCGCTGCAGGCTCTCCTGGTGGAAGCTGTAGAAATCCAAATCCTATAGTGAACCCCTAGTTCCCATAACACTCACCCATGTGACTCGAGTCATCTTGAGAATGGCCAATAATGGCTAAGGACGATTCTGTCAGAGAGGCTGCACAGTGTGGAGTGACGAGCACACACCGCTGGGTTCAAAGCTTGGCTCCCCCACCTACCAGCTGTGCAAACTCGGAAAAGCACTTCACCTCTCTGTGCTCAGCTGCCTCTTCTGTGTTGCGGGAATGATCAGAGGACTCATTTCGCTGAGTGGCTAGTTAACTGAGTTAACAAGGTAGTGCAGTGAGCACAGAGTAGGTGCGTGCAAGGGTTAGCTGGTATTGTTATCATCTAGCTGTTCCGGGCAGGCACCAGTGTTTTCACAGGTGTTAGTTAATTCATCGAATTCTTCCAACAATCCTATGAGAGGGCTGCTGCTATTAACCCCATTTACAGAGCCACAGAGAGGCTATTAGGTTGGAACATATGAAATTGCTTGTTTTGTAGGTCAAAATACTTCTGTATCAGCAATTTCATGTGGCTCACAGCTAGTAAGACTGTGGGTCTCCAAACTGGGCAATCTGCCTAAGCTCTGCAGCTTGCACATTTACTGGCACCTACTGTGTGCCCGGGAGATGGTGCCTCCTCAGTTATAGTACAAAGAGACGGTTTATGTTACAAATGCTATGGGCACATGGAAGAGGTGGCAATGGATTATTTTAAATACCTTCCCCAGCTTCTCACCTCAGCTAATTCCTTTAATAGCTAGTATAGACGTCACCTCCTCCAGGAAGCCCTCTCTGGCCTTCCCAGGCAGAGGAATCAACATGTGTGATGGCACAAAGGCAGAAAAGGGCCTGGTTCACTGGGGGGGACAGGGAGTAACGTTTCATGTGGCTGAGGTGTCAGATGCGCTTATGGAGAGGCTGGAAAGAGGGACCTGAGCTGGGGGTTGGGGGGGCTCAGAAGCACCTGGGACTTTGGAGTTTTAGCTCCATTGTTTCCATGAGAATGAGCCTCCAGACCCAACTCTTCTCAACTTTGAAACGTCTCTGAAATCTGTTCTTTATCTTTGCCTGAACTGGGGCCTTCTGCCTGGGTGCTTCTTAGTTTGGGCACAGCACGGGGGCCTGGAATGGCATCTTTTTCAGGAGGTGAGGCATTTCTGAGCCCGGCTGGCATGTTAGAAGCTACCGCCCCACTCTCGCCTGAGCCCCTGGGGCCCTGTAAGAGCGACGAGGCCTTGGCCTTCAGCTCTGGGTGTCTCAGGCAGCCCTGCCTCCTACCCTGTGCTTTGCCTCCTCTGGACCTAACCCCTGCCCGGGCTTTGATCTGGAAGCACCATCTCAGTGCAGCCCCACTGCCGCCCAACTCGGCTTCCTTTTGCCTTTGCCTTTCGAGGCGCCCTCACTCCCCTTGGCCCATCCTGCCCATCCTGTGTCTGTTCTACACTCTTGGCTCAGGGACAGGGCGAAGCCCTCTGTCCTTTGGGGTGGGGACCAGACAGAATGTACCCAAAGTGGACTTTGCCTGCAGGCTTGCTCTGGGCTTCCTAGGACTGGTGGTGGGGATAGGGGGTGAGGAAGTCAGAGGACCAGGCCGTCTCCTCTCCTGCCTGCGTGGTTCGGAGCTTGGCTCTGGTGACTCGGGCTGGGCTGCCTGCTGGGAATCCTGACCGTGCCTTCCTAACCAGTTTCCTCTTTTGCAAAGTGGGCTTAAAGTAGTAATACCCAGCTCATAGGCAGCATATGCTGGAAAATGGTAACAGTTGGCTCTCCTAGTGTAGCTTTAACCTGAAAGTTAGAGGGTGTTTCTGGATGAGGGACAGTACATGCCAAGGTTTGGTGTCAGGAAGGGCGGGGTATGTTTGGGGGCAGGTGGGCAGCCAGGGCATGGGGACCCTGGAGAGGGGGCTGAGAGGGAGAAGCCCCATGGAGCGGGGTCTTGACACCTTGCTGAGGAATGGGCTGTCCTGTTTCTGTGACAGTTGGTTTGTATTTTTGTTTACGTTAATGGGTAAGATAAAAGTGAAATGAAGATCCATGTAGGAGCTTTACTTGTTATGTCAACAGCGTGTGCGATTCCTTTGCTGAATTGGATGACAGTGTTTCACTACCCAAAAGCCTTCCTCAATTGTTTTGTGCTATTCACAATGTAAAGGCTAAAGACACAGGCACACTTTTAAGTTTCATTTGCATTATTAATATTTTCACCACCACCTTCATAAGTCTACAAAGATCAGCAAAATAGTAAGTCATGCCCGATTTGTATTGTGTGCCGTTTTCCATTGTAATGTCATTGAATGTGGAGTTGGGAAGAGATGCATGTTAGCAAGCCATTAAATAGTATTTCACCCTACAGAAGCAATAGACATAATGAATTTAAGAGGATAGATAACAATAAATTATAATCAAATAATTGGTAAATGTGAGTTTTGAGCATGTATTACTTTCGTTTATAACATAATTTTTAAAATTGTGAGTTTATGCAATTTAATTTTTAATAATAGCTGTGTTTAATAACCAGCTTGTATAATTCCTAAAAATTTAACAATTGACTCTTGTGAGCTGGTAGGAGCTGGTTCCAGTATCCTACCCCTGGTTATTGTGGAGAGATTTCAAAATGCCCAGTAAACCCTGGCATATAGTAAATGCTCAATAAATGTTAGCCATTCTTCTTTTTATCCATCACAGTTTTTCTCGATTGGGACTTTGGTGCCTGAAGTCAGGGGTGGGGGGTTAAATGTAATTTTTCCCATTAGATTGAGTTCTGCTGGGGAAGGGACATGGTTTTATACCGTTCTTTGTTTCCTTCCACATCTAGCATAGGGCCTGGCATGGAGAAGGTACCAGACAAATGCTTCCCGAGCAGTCATTCTTCCTCCTTGACCTCGCTGGCATGGCCATTTCAATTCAGCTGACCCATGGCCGTCTCCAGATCCTTCTTGGCATCACAAGCTATAGCCACTGTCAGACGGGCCCTTTGGCTTCTGCAGGGCCTGTCTGGAAAATCTTATAAGAAGATGCATGAGTGGGGAGCCCTGGTTCTCGTGTGTTGACCCGGCATAGAAGGCAAATGTTCTCCATCCTGCCCCTCAACGAGACCGGGATGTTTACACGTTTAACTAAAACCCAGCAATGCTGGCATTGAAGCAGCTGCAGAAAGGGTGGCTCAGCTCTGCCAGCTCTACGCAGGAAAGCCACATAACGTTGGAGCTAAATGCTGCCCAAAGCCTGCTGGGGGAAGGCCGTGTGAGGCGGGCAGAGCAGAGACGTTTGCCCAGGATCTGATAAAAATAGCATGAATACTCATTCTTTTAGCCACAAACATTTATTGAGCAGAGACCATGGGCCTGGATGGCGCTCTCAGGAAGCACCTTTGCTCTCAGGGAGTTTGCATTAGAGTGAAAAGAAACCAAGAATGATTGCTAACGTACCTGAGGGGCTGTCCCTGGGCACTGTCTTGAATCCCCTTCACCCAGTTCCAACTGTCCCAGGTAGGGGGAAGGGTGTGTTGGAAAAAGCTCCATGGAGAGCATAGTGCTTGGTTTGCCTTTGCAAGGTGAGCAGATGCTTGCCAGGTGGGCAAGGGAGAGTGGGCTGGTGCCATGGGCAGAAAGGGGTAGGAGTGTGGATAGAGGCAAGGAGGTCTGGAAGGGACTGGCAGACACAGGCAGGGCAGCCTGGCTGCCGGCTCACGTGGAAGGCCTCGGGTGGGCTTGGTGTAGGTGCTGGGCAGTAACAACTGTTAAGGGGTTTATCCTAAAGAA
Organism: Tolypeutes matacus; assembly: GCA_026826555.1. Taxonomy (NCBI): domain Eukaryota; kingdom Metazoa; phylum Chordata; class Mammalia; order Cingulata; family Chlamyphoridae; genus Tolypeutes; species Tolypeutes matacus. Next base: position 2,722,197 of record JAKSZT010054160.1, read on the forward strand.
GCAGTTAATGAAGAGATTGAAAATGAATAGAGCAGAAGATGAAGGAAGACAACAGGGTAGTGCTGCCTCCCCCAGAGTAAAGGCTAGATGCAGACTTGGGTGCAGGCAATTCATTTGCAAGGTGATCCTGAAAGTTGCGGTGGGGGAGCAGAGAGGAAGATACAGGGAAGGAGGAAAGGACCATAAGAGGTGCATCACTGAGCTGGCTGCTTAATGGCACCTGGACCCTCTGAGGGACTGTGGCGAGCATAGCTCAGAAGGACAGAGTGTTTGCCCACCATCTCCCATCTCCCATTGGTCGACGGTTGCCCCTGAGGGCATTCATTTCTCCAGGTTTGGGGCCGTGCCTGCATTTGAGCAGAAGGATCTGGCTTCAGAAGATGCTCTGAGGCAGGGAAGTGGAGAGTCACCTCTGCTCACCTGGGGTGAAACGCTGGCAGTATGTACAAAACTGTCCTCCCCACCTGCACTAAAGCAGGAAGGCCACGGCGATGCGACCCGGAGCACAAACAATAGCTGTCAAAGAAGGCACAAGAAGCGTGAGTCAGATTTGGGTTCGAAATCCTCACTCTGCCACATATTTGCTCCTCCACCTGCCAGGAGGGGCTGGCTGTACCTCTCTCTCACCCTGGTTTGCCAGGAGGGCTGAATGCTGCCTTGGGGGAGAGGGCAGAAGCTCTGGGCACAGAGCCCAGCAGCAAGCGGCCAGTGCCTGGTGCCTTGAGCCTCCACTGACACTAGCTGCCGGCAGGGAGAGCAGGGGCCCCAGAGGGCAGAGCTCTTGCGAGAGCCGTGTGCTGGGTAGGACAGCAAGTGAGGATCTAATGAGATGACGAGTTGGACACCTCCAATTCCCGATGCCAGTGAGCGCTTCTATTTGTATCCCCAAGACTGGTGCTAACTGTGAAGTGCAACTTGTCCCCAATGAGCATCTGTTTTGCTTTTCTCAGCACCAGCCCCTCAGGAAATTCCCAGCAGGCCTTTTGTGTATGCTACAAAGTGATGCCTCCTCAGCAGTGGGGGCATCTTGCTCTGAATCTTAAAATGGGCTTCACTGAGGGGCTTTAGTTAGCACTCTCATGAGGGGATGGGAGGGAATGGAGGTGGAGGATGGACTGGAGGCACCCTCTGGAGATGGTTCAACCTGGTCCAGGGGATGCTGGGTGCTGTGGCAGATGAGCCCGTGTCTGTGTGTGCAGGTCTCTGAGGAGGCGCCTGGTCAGTGGGCAGGCAGCTGGATACCTTATTTCTCAATCAGCATCCCTGGGACTAGGTGGCTGGCTGGTGGTGGGCGTAGCCCCTGAGGCGAGCAGCCATTGGCCATCGTCATATTGCATCAAGAAGAGAAAGCCAATGGCCCCTTGGATGTGTTGAGTTATAATGGGCTCTCGAGTTCCTTCCTTTCATTCATTCCTGTGCTCACATGCACTCATTGAGCCCCGATTCCATGCCAGGCTCTGGGCCAGTTTGGGGACTCAGTGTGAACAGGAAAGACCTGTGCCCTGCATCTTTCCTCTTCTTTGCCCCATGTCTCACCTGAATTACAGCCACAGCAGAACCAGCTATGCAGTGAAATGGACAGAGCTGGAGCCAGACCGCCTGGGTTCAGGACTTAGCTCTACCCCTTACTTGCGCTGTGACTTTAGGCAACACACTTTCCTTCTCTGTGCCTCAGTTTCCTCATCTGTAAAATGGGGATAGTAACAGTACTATTACTATTGCCTGCAGTTGCACTGAGGTTTAAAGGGGTTAATGAGTGTAAAGAGCTTGGAACAGAGCCTGGGACCTAGTAAATAAATAATAAAATAATAAGTAAAACTGTTGTGCTGTTTCTAACCTCATCATCTTCTAACCAATACTCTACAACATAGCCCACTGATCTTTCTAGAAGATGGGTCTGATCATGGTTCAAAGAGTCCCTTGGTTTGAAGTCCCAGTTTTTCTAAGGCCCTGTCTTTCTATCTACACCCCCACCCATATTTCCCAGCTCACTTCCCACATCTACTCTTCTCCTTATCCTATCTTACAGCCAACCCAGACTGCATGCTGTTTCCTAAATGCGCCATACTTTCTTACCCCCCTGCTCTCTCTGGGGTACCCTTCCTATTACCTCCTACCTCCCTAGAGACTGAGGTGGGTCCTTCAAGAGGAACTTCAGGCCAGGTAGAGGAGCAGTCCCGATGCCTCTTCCTTCCTTAGCAAAGCCGGCCCCTCCCTTGCCCACACCCCATTGACTCTGTACACCCTCTGCCTACTGCATTGAGCACGTAATTATCCACCGAAGCCTGTATCTCCAATTAAACCCTGCACTCCCTGCCCATGTCCAGTTCCTCCATGGACTGGGCATGAGTAGGTACTTAGCAAAGAGTTGGATGAATAAACAAGGTGTTTGATAAATGCTTGTTAGATCAGAAGGAAGAAGCACATGATGGCATTCCATCCTTACACCAACCCCTAAAGCAGAAGGGAAGGTACCAGCAGCCTACTGGCACTTTGCTGCTGCCTTACCAGTATAGATGAGAGCTGCCTGGCCCCAAGGATGGAGCTATGAGTAAGGCCAGGGTTGGTCTGACTCCTGGGACAGTGCTCGTTTGCCTCACCCATTAGCAGAAGTCCTTTTCCCTGGGCAGGTTAGGTTGGTGGATGTGGCAGTTTGTATTTCCCAGATATGCCACTGCACTATCTCCCATGTTACATACTCTTCTGCAGTGTGACCTTCCCACTCCCCATCAGGAAGTAGAGACTTATCTTTGACTATGGGTGGGGCTTAAGCCTGCTTGACTAGTCAGTGACAGAACTGATGTTCGGTGACTTCTGAGGTTGGGCCACGAGAAGCCCTGCAGCTTCTCCCTGGGTCCTTTGGAATTCTGTCTCAGGATGGCCCCCTCTGGGAACCCAGCCACCATGCCACATGGAAGAGTTACGTGTAAGCACCCTGGTGCCAGCTGGCAGCCCAGCATCAATGGCCAGCCATGTGAGTGAAGTGTCTGGGTTGTCCAGACTAGTCAGGTCTTCAGCTGACATCACCCAAGTGCACATCCAATAGCAATCCCATGTGAGCCCCAAGCACAAACTGCCCAGCTGAGCCCCATCAACTCACAGAAACATGAGTGATGCTAAATTTTTGTTTTAGGTTACAAAATTTGGCAATAGTTCACTGCCAAATGGGGGAAGACAGTAACTCTATCCTTGGCCCTCCTGTCTGCCTATGACCTCTCAGCAGATTGGGGAAGAGACTGGGAGGTGGGGTCATGGAATCACATGATCTTCAAGCCCCACTAGCCTTTGAGATGCTTTCTCTGAATTGTGACTGCCCTGGGGCCAGGTAGAGTGAAGGGTGGGACAGTTTCATGGTCCTTAGAATGTAGGAAACAGCAAAGGTTCTAGGGCCCCAGAATGCCTCTACTTACGTCTGTTCTGCCAGTGCCCTGTTCCTCGATGACACTGGCCTACATACTTGGTGCACTGAAGGAAAAAGAAAGGAAAGAAAGGGCGATTGGAAACCCACCATGTGCCAAATGGCCAGCCTCTGTTGTTTCCATTGTCCATCATGGCAATTTGTTGAGAGTGTAGGATCATCCCCGTTGCACGGAGAAGAAACTGGGTTGGAAAACTTCAGGGTTGTGTCCTTACAGCAAGTGAGTGGTAAAGCCGAGAAAACCAGACTGGCATCTCTGATGTGGGTACTGTTGGAATGATCTCAAGGTTGCTGGGAACATTCCCAGGTCCTCTTTCCTTCCCCAGCCTTCTGGCCAGTGCCTGAAGTCCCCTCATTAAGCTTAAGTCCTGTCCCCTTCCAGTGCCCATCCTTCTGGAAGGACAATGTGTGAAGATGTTATTAACCACTCACCCAGCTGGGTGAGGGCCAAAATCTCTCTTGAGAGTCTGTTTCAATGCAGGGAGAATGTGGGGAGGTGGACTTCATGCGGAGGGTGCAGGGTGAAAAGAAAACGGTGGGAGCCAGAGCAGGTTTATCGCCCAGATGGAGCTTGATGGTGGGGTTGGAAAATAGAGAACATAGAAGCACAACACTTGGCCCAGCACAAGCCCTGACCCCTTGAGCTTCCCTAAGCCCCATGGTGGCTCTAGAGCAGAGGTTCTTAAACAGGGGTCCATGAGCTTGAATTGAAATTCAAAAAAACATTATTCTTGTGGGGATGTGCTGGGGCGGGTGTGATATATTTATTAAATAATACACAGGATAGTGTGGACTTAGTAAGGGGTCCGTGGTTTTCACCTGATTTGGCAAAGGGGCAAAGGGGTCTGTGGAAAAAAAAGGCTAAGAACCCCTGCTCTAGAGAATATCTATTTCTCCAGCGGAGGGAGCCTATCTCTGGCACAGATATGCATGTGTTCATTCTCTGCATCCGATTTCACAATGTTTGGCCAGTTCCCTCCCCGGTGCTTCTGGAAGAGCTGTGTTTGGTTCTGGGCTCCAAACTCAAGGAGTGGCATTAGGCAGCTGGCATGAGGCCAGAGCAGGCAGCAGGGTGGGTGGGGAAGGGACACTGCTTTTCCTCTGTGGCAGAGGCCTCTGTGGACTGGAGAGCCAACTTGCCCTGAGGGTGCAGATCAGCCCAAGCACATCTCTGGACTTTGCCCTGTGGTCCCTGTTCTCCTCTCAGGAATGGTTCAAGTCCTGGGGAGGCTGAGGTTGGCTCCAAGTGGGCAGTCTTGATAGGTAGTGAGTGCCCTATCACTGGAGGTGCCTGAGCAGAGGGCTGAGATTCCTATCCAGTCTCTGCAAAGAGGGCTCCCATAGAAGGAAAAGGAACCAGATGGTCTCATAGGCCCTTTACAATGCTTGGTTCAGACTCTCAGGGCTAAGCCAGCCTGGCCTAGCAGGGTTTAACCACCTGGACTAGAATGAGGGGATCACAATATCCAGGCTGTCCTGGTGCCCATACAACCCTCCCAGCTTCCGTAACTCTGCTCTCTTAGCTGTTTAACTTCCCTTGGGCAAGAAAGCCTTGTTCCTCTCTTCCTTCCTTCCTTTCCTCCTTCCTTCCAATCACTCTGTAAATATTTATTGAGCACCCACTATGCTGGGCAATGTGCAAAGTCTTGAGGGACCCAGGGATGAACAAAATAAGTACAATCCTTGCTCAAATGCCAGAGCAGTGGGGAGCTCATAAAGAGTGGAGGAGGGGGTGACAGAATGGACTACAGGGAGTCCAGAGGAAAAGCCAGAATACCAAATAGGAAGTTAGGGCAGGTAAGAGATGCTGTGAGGTGGGCTGGAAGGGTGGCAGTGGGCCCAGGAAAAATGCTGTGGAGTAGAAAAAGTCCACAGGGCTTGAGGGGAGTTTGGCTGTGGTAGGTTGGTGAAGGTGAGGAAGGGGTCAAAGGAGAACTCCTTGGTCTCTGGCTTGGGCATCAGGGCCTATCATGGAGATGCCTCATAGGCAGATGGCTCCTCGCTGGCTCCACACCTAGGAAAGCTGGTCCCATACTTGGGTGATGGCTTCTGTACTAATGTTTCCTCTTGGGCAGGTCTGAGAGAGCTGGGAGCACCGGGGGATGGGGGAAACACATCTGCCCTTCCCAATGGCTCCCAGAAGCCTGGGCCTGTCATGCAAAGCCTTCCTGGTGCCTGCCTGCCTTCCAGGCTGCTTCTCTCCTCATTGCTACACAGTGATTGACGTGCCCAGGGCCCAGGGAACTGCCCAGCCCTGCCCACCACCCCAGGTCCTCCTCATCCTTACCCAGTCCCCCACTCCCTTCCCCCTTTCCCCCAGATCACAGTATCCAAACACCAGGAGCAATCACCAGCAGCAACAGAACTAATTTCCACCCAGAGAGAGGAGGGGGGCGACTGGCCCAGCTGGCTCTCCTCACAGCATCCTGCTTTCTTAAGTCCATCCCACCTGGCCACTGGATGCTGCTGGGGGTCAGCGGAGTTGCCGGCTTCTGGGCCAAGACCTGCAGCCTGCAAACCTTTTTGCCCCAGTTCGATGGCTGCCAGGTGGGTTTGAGCCACAGGGGCCGGGGGATGGGCTTTTGGCTGGGGTGCTGTGCTCCAGCTTAGCTCATCGTGGAAAGTGCCCTGAAGAGTCTGCCCAAGGCCAGCACATCCCTGGGTCTCCCTTCCTGTGCACGCCTGTGGGTCCCCCTCCCCGCCTGCCAATGTTTATGAACACAGCACAAGTGAATGATGGTGGCCAGGTCTGCTTTGCAACTGGGCTTCTTTACGCTCTGCCACAGGTCTGGGTGGCTGGTCCAGGTAGCGTATCGCTCCTGGATAAAAGATGGGGAGACAGACCCAGAAAGAGAAGTAACTTGCCCAGGACCACTCAGCTACTAAGTGGCAGAGTCAGGATTTGAACTCAGGTCCTCTGACTCCCTTTCCAGTGCTCATTCCAATATGTGCCACTTGAAGCTGATCACACAAAAGCTCTCAATGGCCTTTGTACATAGCCAGGAGAACTGAAATAGGTGGACCGCAAGAGAAGGCAGCAGGTACTGAGGGGCAGAGCAGGAGGCTGGCCTGTGCATGCTATCTGGTTACTGACTGTGACCTTGGGCATGTCAACACCTGCCTCCCCCCCCCCCCCCCCCCCCCCCGACTCCATTTCCTTGATTATCCAGTGGGGTCTCTGGTCTGGGTCCAGGGTTTCTCAAGCAGTTGCTCTGAGGACAAAGTAAGACTCAGTGTGTGAACTGGTCCTGCCAAGGGGCAGAGGACAGGTTTCCCGAAGGCTGTGAGGCCCCAATGTCAGGGTGTGTCCTGGACCCGTGCCCTGGGTGGCAGGGCCCTGCACACTGCCCCCTGATGACCTGAGCATTCCGCTTTCAGGGGCTCCCAGATCACTCTCTCAGCCCTGGCCTTGCCATACATGGCACCCCTTCCCCCTGCCTGCACGTCCCTCCCAGGCCAGCATGCTGACCTTATCACGAGACCCTGGTCTCCAGTTTCTGGGAATCGTCTGCGCTCTGCAGCCTTCTTTCCCAGGAGCTGGTGCCAAGCAGGCTCCGGCTTAGCGTCTGGCTGGGCTCCAGGCGCTCTGTTCGGGGCCCTTCTCAGGAACGTGAAGATAGACCTCATCGGTCCTGGAAGGCACCCAGCTCCAGGCCTCTGCCTGCTTCGCCCCAGCTGAGAAACCGGTGCAGGGTTAGTGCCTCCGCCTGCACACAGAGGACCAATGGGGACAGCGGGTCTGGGTCTCCGCTCTGCCACAGCCCCCTCCCGTCTACCCCCATTTGGGAGCTCATCTGCACGAAGGGCTCGCATTTGGAAAGCTCCATGTGCACGTCCTCCAAGTGAAGACTACCAAGGCCCGGGAGGGAAGGCCACCTCCCCGCCCAGTGTGCCACAAATGCCACCCCAGGTGGTTTGCGCCGCATCACTGCCAGGTGAACGCTGAGCTTCTTGGTTCAGATGGAGGCGACGAAGGCCCAGCCAGATGAAGAGCTTGCCGAGGTCCCTCACCTATGGGTGGCTGAGCTGGATTTGAACCCAGGCAGCCAGGGGCCAGAGCCCAGATCTGTTTCAACTATGCAGCGAGTGTCCTCAGTTCTCCAAGCTTGCAGCCTTGCATGGCTTCCCCTGTCCCAGCTCCCACAGGAGGGTGGGAGAGAGGTGGCGAGGCTCAGCTCAGTGCCCCGACTACATTTGCAGATGTGAGGCAGGATGATTCCAGCCAGGGTGCTCCGGAAGAGAGTCCGGGTGCCAGGGGAGGGGAACCTCGGAGGTGGTAGGACTACAAGGTGGGAGATGAGGGCTGTGTGTGCTAGTGGACCTGACGGCGTGGGGAAGGGTGGGGACTTAGTCCTCTCCCCTGGCTCCCCTTGTCTCCCGCCTGGCTGGCAGTATCATCTATGGACATAGACACATGAGGCTGAGAAGGTGGGGGAGGGTCAGCCCCCAGGCCCTCTCCACTGTCCTTGAAACTTTCTCCCTGGCAGGGCCATCTCAGTGCTACCTGATAGTGCTCTTACTCGAGCATTTGATAGGACAGCTTCACTGTGTGCCACTCCCATTTCCCTGTGTCCCTGTCACCGCCCTGAATTCCTTGCTAATCCTTCTTGCTCCCCGCTGGCCTTCTCCATCCATATCCTCCTTCCCTCCTCTGAGTCATGCTTCCAGCTGGTCAGGCCGCATCTGAGACCTTCTGGGGGGAGGTGACCTCGTCTGAGCTCCCTCAGCATCCTCGGACACGAGGCAGGAAAGGATGGACGGAGGCACCGTGGAAGAGGAGGGGATGGTTCTGACCCAGACCACGAGATCCTTGAGGGCACATTCCACAGCGGATTCATTTGTACAGTTTCTTAGGCCGTTTGTAGATGGCCTGGGTGGGGAAAGAATGTGTGAAGCAGGGGTGGTGGTTATGGGATGGACTGGGACCGGGACCCGAGGCCGTCTTCCATTGACATCCTAGCAGGAAAGCAGGTAAGATGCTACACGTCTGACTGCGATTTCGTTCTGATGCCCCAATGTATCACCCTAGCAGAGAACGTGTATTTTCACAGGGGCCTGCCAAGCCTGAAGGAGGAATGCGGGAGTGATGGTGGAATGGGTGGGGAGGACTCTGGGACCCTCACCCACAAGTGGCCGGCTCCCTTGGTTGGGGACACCTGCTGTCTGGCCACTGGCTCCTTTGAAGACCTCCCTTGGTTACCCTCCTCTGGGCCTCTTCGGGGAAGTGTGGCCCTTCCCCATTGCTCGGGTCATTGTGGTGGTGACATTTTAAAATACTGTTAATAGCTGACATTTATTCAATGTCACAAGCAGGCGCCGCCGAGCTGAGCACTCACACGCATTATCTAATCTAATCTCCGCAGTAGCCTGGTGAGATCAGCCCGCCCCATTTTACTATGGGAAATCTCATTTGTCTCCAGGTCCGCTCCTTCAGGAGAGGCTCTGATTTGCCTGGGCAGAGATCGACGCCGGTTCCTCTCTGTACCTCAGCACCTGGTATGTTCCTGATGGGAAGTGAGCGCTTTGTGCTGATTGGCCAAATGAGGGTGAATGCACGAGTCCCTGGGACTTTGCCCCTTCCCCTGGGTCATGACAGAAACCTAATGTGAGAACAATCGATCCAGTGTTGTCATCTTAAATGAAAATGCAGGAACTGATATATATATATATATATATATATATATATATATATATATATGTATATCTGCATGTGGCGTGTGCACATGTGTGCATGCTTGTGCTTGTGCCTGTGGAAGGGGGCAAAGAGGGGGCATGTTGACCATGAAGAGAGTGTGAGCTCTAGGGTCCTACTGTGTGTGGGGTTCCTGGCTCTGCAACTTTCTACTATGTGATCTGGGGCAAGAAACCTAAAACTCTCTGGGCCTCAGTTTCCTTTTCTATGACTTAGGGGCAATAACAATACCTCGCTGGCAGGGTTGTTATGACTATTAAATGAGTTACTACATGTGAAATACTTAGAACAGTGCCTTGTCCCGAGTAGGCACCAAATAAGTGTTTGTTACTGTGACTAATAGGGAGGGAGGGAGCTAGAGTGACACAGAGACAGTGTAGAGATAAAAGTACATGATGGGCTGGCTATGTAAAGTACAAACCAGTATATTTTCCTCTTTCAGTGCACCTCAGCTCCTCGGCCTCTCCCACAGCCCAGCGTGGCACCCAAGAGCTACCGAATTTTCTAGTTCCCTTGAGCAAGTGTTATTGGTTGAGAGGTGGCAGCTGATGAAGGGGCCTTGGGACTGTAATGAGGGGAGGCTGCAGAGGTATGTGGAGTGGACTGAGTGGCCTGGGACCAGAAGGGGACATGGACAGCACGTGGGTGACCATGGCTGGGCACCAAAGCAGGACACCTGACCAGATGCCTTCTCTCTACTCCCACCCAAAGCCCCCAGCCAGCCTCACCAGCAACTTACACGAGTCTCTCAGAAAAGGGGAGGTGGAAGGGTGCGAGATCCTGAGTGGACTGAGTTGTAATCTGAATTTACTGGGGAAAAAACTAGAAGTGGCTGAATTTACCTGGGATTCACTAGATTATCCTTTCTGCTGTCAGAAAGAGTGGGACTGAAGATCAGAATTAAGTTCAATTATGGGAAATCATGCAAATTATATATTTTTTGCATACATGTTTATGTGGCTTATAAAATTCTTACTGACGTATATACATCTATATGTTTTCCTTCCTGTATATAATTTCAAAATATGTGTATTTGTGTGTGTTACTATATATAAACTGAAAGAAATAAAATAAACCAAAATGTCGATATTGGTTATCTCTGGATGATGGGATTATGGATTTTTTTAAAAAATAGTCTTTAATATAATCTTCTGTATCTTTCCAATTTTCTACAGTAAACATGCACCACTCTTATGAGCAGAAAAGGTTGAAGTAATTATATAGATATGAATGATGTGTCTCTACTGTCCGGTCAACTGGGCCTGCAGATGGTGTGTGCCAGGTAACAGGAAGGCTCTGGGCCCAAGGGTCTCTGTCCCCAGAGTCCCCTCTCTCTCCTGAGCATGCTTGACGGGACCATTCCCCCTTAAACGTGTCCACATGAAGCCAGAACCCCATAACTGCTTGAGTCGAATGTGCAGTCAGCTTTCCAAACTACCCCACCATGCTAACAATGCAAAGAGTATTTTCTCTATTCTACAGGTTAGAAAACGGAGGCTCGGGGGCTCCTCCTGGCTTGCCCAGGGTCACGCAGTCAGTGAGTGGCAGAAGTGGGGCTGGCAGCCGGGTGCCTGATCCCCAGCCTGGGTTTTGCATCATCACATCAACTCTGCTGGTCAGCAGGAAGGGGCTCTGGGATGAGTGTCTAGTCCTAGGCCCTCAATACCTGATGGGGATTCATGGCTCAGAGAAAAGAAAAGTTTTGAGGATTTTGTGACTTGTCCAGGCTCATGCAGCAAGAAGCAGAGTTGAAATTAGAATTCTGGTGCTCAACGCTGGAATAGAAAGATGCTCAGGAAAGACCTATGATATGGGAGAAAGGGCAAAAGAAAGGCAAGAAATGGAAGAGAGACAATAAGCGCTTCCTGGAATGAAAAGCACAGTCCTGTGTGTGTGTGTGTGTGAGAGAGTGTGTGTGTGAGAACGTGTCTGAGGGTGTGTGTTATGGGGTAGTGGGAATGGTGGTGTGGTGTGGGGGGAGGCAAGAGGTGAGAATGCTAGTCTAGGAGTGGGGCAGAAGGAAGGAAAAAAGAGACAGACAGGAAACAGTCCGTGAAAGCCAAAAACCTCAAGTCAGACAAATGTTTATTTTATTTAGTGTTGATAACAGGAAAAAAATGCTGATGGAAACTCACAAATATAGCATAGGCCAGTGCCAGCTCTTCAGACCCCAGTGGAAAGTGCAGGAACATGCCTTTCCCCAGGATGGCAGGTCCACCCCCTTGGCTGGGAAGCCCTGGCCTGCCAGGAGAGCCCACCAGAGGAGCTGGCGCCAGCAGAAGGAGCCCTGAGATGGAGCCGATGGCATGTGAAGGCAGGCAGGTCACTCCACTTCTCAGAGCTTCAGGGTCTGGTCCCTGTCACTCCTGCTCTACCTGTCAAAACCATTGGGAGGACTTTGCTAGTGGCTGAAATGGAGTAGCAGGGAACTGATTTGTCTTCTTGCTGGAAACAACGAACAGACAAAGTATGTGAAAAAATGGGTTTTGGAAACAGTGGACATCAGGAAACAAAGTCCTGTGGTCCCAGAGAGATGGGAAACAAAAGAGGTGATCCCCGTGATTGCTCCAGCTACCTGCCTGGAGAGGCCTGCCAGGCTGCAGTTCAGGGAAGGTCCCCAAATGGAGGCTGGCCAATTCCCTGATTTGAGGAGATGGAGCTGAGAGCCTGGGAAGACTGTGGAGGCCAGGGTTTATGGGATAGTTCATAGGACCTGGTCCAGGAGAAGAGAGAGAGAGAGACAGAGAGAACCCCAGAGGTCTGCAGAGGTGCCCTCTTGAATATTCAGCAGAGTTCCAATCAGCACATGCATGTGAGGAAAGCACCTGAGGCCAGGGAGAAAACCACTTGAAAGCACTGGTGAGAACAGAGCATGGTATTCCCACCGGCCTGGGAATAGTTTCTGTTCCTATCAGCCTGATTGGAAAAATTTATTATTCACAGGGCATTGAGTGGATTATTCCAATAGTCAGTCCAGATTTAAGTCTTCCTGATAGTCTAGAAAAAATGTCTTTCCCCCTCCATGGCTCCTTCATCTGCCTGCTCATTGTGTCTGTTTGTTGTCTCTGCCTATTGTGTCCGCTCATTGCGTCCACTTGTTGTATCTGCTCATCTTTTTTAGGAGGCACCGGGAATCGAATCTGGGACTTCCCATGTGGGAGGCAGGCACCCAACTGCTTGAGCCACATCCACTTATCCATGTCTTTTTTTTTCAGTTGCTTTGTTTGAATCATGTCCAAACTAAGTTCCTTCTTTATATTTGGTTGTCATGATAATAACAGCCCTTTCTCCCGTCTATTTTTCCTGCTTTTGACTTGATGAAGTTGTCCCATAGAATGCCCCTCATTTGGGAATTGGACTGTGTTCATCCTTGTGGTGATGTTGAACCCATTCCTTTATCCTTGGTATTTCTTGACACTGGGTGCTAGCTCTAAGGGCTTAACTAGATTCAGGTTCAAGTTTTTCAGCAAAAATACTTCAGATCAAATAAGTTTTGAGGTAGTAACATGATACACTATTCATAAATGACTCATCAGGGCTGGCCACTCATCACAGCTGCTGTAACATAAAGCCCTGGCATGCTAACTATAGTTCTATCTCTTTCTGTCCCATGTAAGAAAGCGTATTAGAATGCACCTAGGTCAGAATGGGTCTCGTATATGGAAAATCTTGAACCTCACTCTTGCTACAAAAAAAAAAAGCTTCCCAAATTTTGATACTCTTATATTCATAGAAAATGATGTGGCACAGCCCTGAACCATTGAAATATCCAGACCTAAAGGCTTAGATGTGAGTTTTGATGACACCTACGGGATCTGCAAGTTGGGTGACCAGTTGTCTTGGTTTGTCTGGGACTGAGGCGTTTCCCAGAACATGGGACTTTCAGTGCTGAAACTGGGAATGTTCGGGGTATATGGAGTCAGGTTAGTTACCCTACTAAAAAGTGTGGGCTTGTCTGGTAGCCAGGATTGTAAACAAGCAACTTAGTATGTTAAAGTTGCCAGAGCTTTTCTTGTGGGCCTGCCATTTGGGAGACTGGTGGTTGTCTGGGCTTTCTGGTGACGGGGACCCCCATGCCCTTCTAAAGTGGCCCATTTCATAGATGAATAAATCTGTTAGAAAATGTGGCCTCCCTGTAAATCCCATGGACCCACTTGTGAATTGGAATTCTAGCCCATGGAGCCAAGCAAATATTAATCAGACCGTTGAAGCCTGCACCAGGTAACCTCCAAGCAAACACTCCCAGTTCAGCACTGGTCATTATTTCATGTTGCCTCACCCCACCTTCCTACTTCCCCACTTTCCTCAGGACGTAGTCCAGGCCCCAGTACTGGAGGGTCACCGGCCCCAGAACAGAAGCTGGGACCTGAGCTGTGGGAGCACCCTCTGCAGAGCAGGAAGGCTGCTCCATCCTGCCTTCTAGAATCCTCCCTTCCTGCCTCCAAGCCTAGAGCAACCTGTCCCTCTGTGCAGGGAAGCATGCTCTCACCGGGAGACCTTGTGTGGCTCTGCACCCTCTCAAGTGGCTGGGAGGGGAAGGGAGTGCCCAGTTCTATCCTTTAAGGATGAGCCAGAGATTCTAACCCACTTGAGAGGAGTTAAAAACAGAGCCAAGTCTTTAACTTCAAGATGTACTTTACGTCCCCAAATCAAACCATCTCCTTTTCAGTACTGCTGTTGAACAGACGTTCTCTTTGGGTTTACTGCTGCTGCTTTTCCAGAAATGCTTATGTGGGGTTGGAGGTGAGGATTTTATAGGCTCAGATGCATTTTCATCACTAGCCAGGTGATTGTTCTCAGGACTAGCAGGTTCCTTTCAAGATGTCTGTCTTGTCTGACTCCTGCTCAATGCCATCCTCTCAGCCTTCATCTTTTCTCTCCAGCATCTCCAGCACAGTTCCTCAATGTGTCCCCTTCTTCTGATTTGGGGGAGGGGGGCAAAGCCTTGCCTTCCCTTAATGCCAATTTCATCCTAACTGCCTGCATCCCCTACCGGAGGCTCCCCAGGCTGTTTTCCAAGGGCCTTCTCTGGCCCCATAGACCTGAGCAAATTCATTCCCTCCTTGGCCTCCACCTTCCTTTTGAGACTGGCCAAGCAGGTTCTATCCATTCCCACTTGATGTTGAATGTATACTTCTTTCTAGTGCCACCTCCCCCAGGAAGTCTTCCTTGACTACCTTTACCCTCCTCACTCTGATCTCTCACTTTGGCCATCAGTGTCACCAACCAAATGGACCAAGTGTCTCTTCTCTGAGGGAACTTTCTTCTTTCTGTGGCTAATTTGCAAGTCCCTGGAGGGGTGAGGCCATATGTCTGTGACAGAGACAGTGAGTACTCATCAAATATTCCATGAGCACCCTACAGTTCCAGCCTCCCTTGCAGTAAGGGGGCCATATGACTAGTTATAGCCAACAAGCTGTGAGCAGAAGTGACTCATGTCACTTCCTGGCAGAGGCATTTAGAGCTGGCATGGTCCTCCTCTCTCCCTTTGGTCCCCTTTCACAATGACCACAGTTGCTGCCCATGGATCTGCTCATCCTGTAGATGGTATAGCTACAAGATGACAGATCCTTGGTCAGCCTGGTTCCCAGAATGACTGTGTGGATCCGAGCTCCCCACTGGCTCATGTTAGAAATGTAATATAAGCAAGAAGTAAATTACTCTGCTAAGTCTCTGAGATTTGGGGATTTTTCTGCTGCCTTGGTTAACATGCACACAACTCCTTATCCTCCCCCTCCCCTCACACCTCCACTTCTCTCTGCTGAATGTCCCTGAGCACAGGCTGGGTACCTAGCGTGGATTTAGTAAATGCAGATTTTCAGTCTAAATGCTGAATTTCATGAGCAGGTAATGTGGACATGGAGCTGGTCAGTGGAACCACTTAGGAAGGTGTTCTGAGCAGCACCACACCCAGTGAAAACCACACTTGAACTTAGCCTCCTGGGTAGGAAACTTCCAGCCTGACCTCATGGCCCATGCCCTGGAACCCCATAGCATGCTGACTTACATGCAAAACCAGGGCTGGGATCCCCTTAGCTGTGTGACTTTAAAATGATCATGTGTCCTCTCAGAACTTCCAGTTTCACATCTACAAAATGATCAAATGATGTCAGAGTTCCAGTAAACCTGGAACCCCCAGGCTCTGCCCCTCTAGGAAAGCCAGCATGTTCCCTAGGAGATGGGGGCTTCTGGAGCCAAACACTACCATGGCTGTGTACGTATGATGTCCAACTTCTGTTCCAATCCCCTCCCCAGCCCCCGCTCCTTCTTGGATATTCGAAGTGAAGAAGGTAAAATGTGGGGCAGCAAGTCGAGGCCCTCACTAGACTCACAAAGCTGTAGATGGTGGCCCTGACACATGCCACATCATCGCTTTTCCTTGGTTTGGGGCACAGGCTGGCAACGTGGGGCTGGAGCCACGACGGGGCAGTGAACAGGCAATCCCTGTCCGCCTCACCAAATGAGTTATCACCTCCCACTCACTGTCAGCCCTTCGGGGGCCATAGCTTATACTTTTCCCGCCACAGGGCCTGGCCTGTGGGAAGTGCTCTCTGCAGGTTTAATTCCTTCACCTGGGGGTGGTGCCGTCCCTGTTGGGGGAATGTGGAAATTGAGGCACATGGCCACTGGGCAGGGGTCTGTTTGAACCGTGAGGAGAGCAGCTGAGATGACCAATGAGATTTGTCCAGGGCTGAGGTTCATCAGTGGTATCCTGGGTGAGGCTGAGTGGGCATCTGGGAGGCCAACTTTCTGGGCTATGGGCACCTGGAAGGCCACGATGAGGTGAGGTTCCCCCTTGCTCACACATCGAGGTGGGATGCCTGCAGCACATATTCTTAACATATGTGAACCTTGATGCTCTGCTCCTGCCAAGAAGCTGTCACAGAGTTATTTAGCAGAGGAAATGGCGCAGGAAATGCTCCTGTTGTACTTTGGGGCACTGTGCAACTAATGGGGCATGTACAATGAGGGGCCACTGGTGGGGGAGGCAGGGCAGGGGGAGGTGACCCTGCCAAAGCCTGTTTGGTCCAGCACCAGAGGAGTGGGCATTTAATAATGCCTGGCAGCCAAAGCACAGTCCCTTCAGCCATCAAGTGGAATGAAACCCAGCTGACATGGGGTGAGCACCTACTATGTGCCAGGTGCTGGCTTCGGACCTCGCACACCTGCTATCTGATCTCATTTTCACAACAGCCTTGCCAGGTATGAATCGACCTATCCAGTTTAACCGATGGAGAAGCTGCCTCTAAGTCTGCCTGGCCCTAAGCTTAAGCAAGTTTTCAGTGCCGTGAATCAAATGAACTCATCTAGGAGGTGGGAGACTGCCTGTGAGATTATCTGAACGCTGCTTGTCTGATCTTTGGGGTCCTGGAGAGGCATGGGTTTGCCCAAATGAGGATGATTTCATTTAGCAAAAGTCTTGGGAAAAACCACCAGTGCTTATCACTGGGATCAGACGAAGTGTTTTTCATCTTACAAAGGATGTGTATGTTACTCTTACTCTTCCCAATAACAAACACAACAAACATATGAAACACACTACACATACTCATGCACATACAGGGATACACTCTCTAAAAACATCATGCCTGTATCACACTCACACGTGAATACACAATCAGGAAGATACTAACACAATGACACACACACATGCCTGCTCATAAACTCACACGTTTACCCACATAGATTCCCTACGTTCATACACACTGCCCACATAAAATCACATTCACACACACACCGCCATGCATATGGTTCTCCCTCATGTGGACATGCTTATCCACATATGCAACAGGCTTGCACATACATGACAAACTCACATTTGCATATGCATACACATCCTTGATCTTTCTCTGAGCAGAGAAAGTCTATCTTTTAAAGGCAAAGATAGGAAAGGGAGCCAAGTGTTTTCAGCTGCTTTCTGCCATCCCCCACAACTCTCAAAGATAAGGAACAATTTTAGGCAGGAAAGCAGAACAGAAAGAGGGCAGGCAGGCGTGACTTGAGGGCCTGGCCGAGTGCCACTCTAGGAATGAACTGGTTGATGTCTTTACTGCTCTGGATTTCAGTTTCCACGGCAGTCAAGAGGAGACAGAACCCACTCCCCACCTCCTCACACGGCCCCAGGGAGACCCAGTGCAGGCACATAGAAGCCAATGGGCATGTCTCAAAGCCAGGCTCCCTGTTATCAACCATGAAACCCAGCCCAAGGTTAAGACTTCCTCTGCCCACCCCAGGGGTGGAATGTGGCATAAGACCCTGAAGGACTGTGCACAAGTGTACCGGTGTCCTGCTTGACAGGCCCTCAGCATTGGAGATCCCCCCTAATTCCATGAGCAGGGAAACTGAGGCCCAAGAAGGGAAGGACCCAGTGCTTAGCCCTGTGACTGGTACTTCATGGTTCCCCAGTGGACACCTGAGGAAAGACTGCCAAATGCCACTTCCAAATCAGCTCCCCATGCTGGAGGGATCTTAGAACATGAGAGAACCTGAGAGACCTGAAGAGGCAATATTAACTTTTGTGCAAATGACTGTGGGAAATTCGGGGGCTGGTCTGCTTGCCTAGTCCTAAGGGAGAGCAACCACTTTGCCTCACCTTGTACTAGAACTTTCTTTGCCCAGCTAGTCATGCTCCGGGGGCCCCTCAGCAATTGCTATGTTCCTGTGTGTGCAATCACCCCACCCAGAGGCACACACACACTCACACTTTCACACACTCACATGCACTCACACACACCACACACACATGCCCTCAAGAAACTGGCTCTAGACACAGGGAGGGGCAGTTAGAGCTCCCCCAGTGGACTGTCCCCCCAAGTCCAAAATAAATGTCCAGGTTAATCAGTGTTAAAATGAGTTTTAATCCCAGGAAGGCAAGTGCTAGGCTACTGGCCAAGCTCTGGGTTCCACTGAGGCAAGGATGAACACTGCCTGGTCCCTTCCCTCACAGAGCTTCTAGTCCAGCGGGAGGATCTCACGTGGCCACCACTCTAAGGGGACACGGCTCAGCCGAGGGCCACGACATGTCTGCACAGGGCCTTGTGGGTGCTGGGAGGGAATGTCAGGCTCCTGCAGTGGCCCTGGAAGACTGCACGGAGAAGGGAACACAGAAGGCTTTGAACGACATGTGGATTTTGCCAGAATAAGAAAGGCTAGGAGAGCACTGCCAGAGGGGTGCAGCTTGCAGTATATTTAGGGTGCACATGTGGTCTAGTGTGACCAGAGTGTGGACAGGAAGGGCCTGAGACAGTGTCAGAGAGGGATAGGGAAGGACCTGGGATGCCTTGTGAAGGTTTTGGTTTTACTCTGTGTGTGGGGTGTGAGCCTTGGAAAGGGTCTAAAGAGAGAAGGGAGGAGATCAGGTGGGTGGCTTTGAGAGGTCACTGGTGGTTGAGGCAGGGAACCTGGCTTCTAACTAAAGGTACCAGAATCTGAAGCCAAAGCCACCTAGGGGAGTCCCTGCTCTCCTGGAGCTCTCGGGCCAGGCAGGAGGCTATTGCAATAACTGGGGCAGGTATGTGGGAACCAGCGGGGATGGATTGGCTGGGGGGTTCTAAATCAGATTGAGAATCCACAGGCTTTGGGATTGGGAGGCAGTTAGGGAGAGCGGCTGTCAAGGACAAAGGCCCAGGTTTGGCTGGGGAGGGCTCTGACCTTGCCTTCCCTGGGGTGAGGCAAGCAGTGATGTTGCATCCCTCCCCAGGCCCCCTGGGGCGGGAACCAGCCATTGTTTGTCAGCTGGTGCTGTCCCGAGAGCTGCAGCCCAGAATATTAAAATCCTTCTCAGGTTTATCTCCTCCCCATCTCGCTCATTTGAAATCCCCACAATTCGGGGGAGAAAGTTACTTTAATCCTCTGGTTCCTATCAGCCTAATTACAGTTTCAATAGACAACGGGCAGGGCTCTAAATGAGATCGGAGGACACAGGAACACATTATGTTGGCGCTAATAATAATCTGTCTTTGTTTTATCATTTCATGTTGTTGCTTCTCATTTTGGCTTGCCTGAATTCTTAATGCCTTCGAGTGTCTTGCGGAGATTGCTTCCTCTTTCTGCCATGCGGGCATCCAGTCGCAGACTTGCATATGAAAACACCCAGCCTTCCGCCTGCAGCTAACAAACCAGCCGCCATTTAAATTTCAATCAGCCCTTCTGTTTGTGTGTGAGTTCCTTGGATGGATGAAATTAGCAATTTTGAAAAATTGATTAAAATTGCTGGTTTCACGAAGCCTCAAAACATCAAAATCAATTTTTTTTAATACACTGAAATTCTTCTTGGACTCACTAACTGTAATGTGCTGCAGCGTAGGGGGTGGTGGGGAGCCGGGGGTCTTATCTGGGCTGTAGGGTTAGGGTTTATGCGACCTTCTGGAGGGTCTGAGCCTCTCTGTCTCTCTCTCTTTTTTTTTTCCCTCATGTGTGGAATAAAGAGGTTTGACTGGATAGGGGATCTCTAGAAGGCTCTTCCAGCCCTGACACGAGGCAATTATATGCTCTGAGTCAGGCAAAAAATGACTGGATCTTTGCATGTAGAATCTGCGTTTAGATGAGGATAGGCATACTGACAGGTATAATATTCGTGAACCTTTTCGAATGCTAAATCCAGGCACTTTATTTACATCCATTAATTATTTACATCCATTTAATCACCACAGGAACACTATGAGAAAATACAGTTATCCCCGTTTTCCGATGTGGAAACCAGAATCTTACACCCTTCCAGAGCTACCTGATTCCCAGCCCGTGGACTTGAAGCACCCTCCATCACCCCCCGTCACCCCCCATCACTTCCCCTCATACCCCATCACCTCTGTCAACCCCTGTCACCTCCTGTCGTGCACCATCCCCTGCCACCCCCTCACCCCCTGGCACCCCTATTACCCCCTTTACCTCCATTTCACTGTCATACCCCATCTCCCTCTGTCACCCCGTCACCCCATCACCTCCCTGTCACCCCATCAAGCCATCACCTCCATGTATCCCCATCATCTCCATCACCCCTATCATACCCCCTTCACCTCTCTGTCACCTGCATCAGCCTCATCACTCCCATTAGATCCCCTTCATCCCCTGTCAACCCCCGCCCCCATCACTCCCCTAACTCTGGAGAATAGCTCCAGGTCAAGGCCGCTGACCTCCCCAGCAGAGGGGCTCTCCCAGGGTGTGTGGAGTCTCACATGTGTGTGGCTCCCCTGGCCTGGCCATGGCCGTGGCCGTTTGAGGCATCCCTAGGCTCTCATCTTTGAATTGATGTCTTAAAAGATCTATTCATCAACTTCACAGCAGAGATGGGTCAGAGACACGGACGAGTAATAAAAGATGAGAATGTCTTATTTCCCTGAATAGCTGTGAACCGCTCAACAGCAGGCACCCTGGCCTGGCATGGTCTTGGTATCCAGAAACACTCCAGGATTACTGGTTGGTTTGAAGAAGATGACGCTCTGTTTGCTGCTTGTGGGCAGAAGGAGTAGCATTCATTCACCTCTGCTGGTCCCTCTCTTCACGAGCCTCCACTTGCACTCAAGGGGGAGAAAATAGACTGTCTTGTCCAGCAACCTGGAGGCACGGCTCCCTCCACTTCAATCTTAGTGGGGCCAATGTCATGGCCACTTTCTTTCTTTCCTGGCTCCCCACGGCACAGCTGTCAACAGTATTTAATCACAAGAATCACCTTGGATTCTTGCTTAAAAAAAAATAGAAAGTTTCAGTGCCTGCTCCAGACTCATTGGAAAGGATCTGAGCAAATGTGGGAAAGCCTTGCCCTCTAATCATTCTGTGGTGTGAATGTAGAAGGGATCCTTCCCACTTCATCTTCTAGTCGTTGGCCAAAGGGCCTGTGTGCAGACAGTTTTAATTCTATTCACAATCCTATAAATTTATTGACTCCCTACTAAAGCCAGTGGGGAAAGCTAGACATGTTATGGGAAAAGCATGCCTTCTGGACCTGCAATTGAATATCAGTTCCAAAATACTTTGTGATTTTGGAAGTCATTAAACTCGCCAGGCTTGGTTTCCTCAATTTCTCTCTCCCAGGTAGCTTGGAGGCATGTGTGCGGCGTGTATGCGGGACGCCAAAAACACAATGCCTGGCACAGGCATAGGTGCCCAACCAACTCTTTCTATCAGAGAGAATCCAGGCCACCCCTAAGGGGACAGTCCCAAGGTGGACTTGATTGGTACCTCCCATCGCGTGTAACTTCCCCTTCAAGAAAGAAGCAAGCTGGGTGGTAGGCTGAGTTCACTCACTTGGGAAGTAACTTGCTCCTGTTCACCAGCCTCATTTTGCATCTAATTCAAGTCTGGGCTCAGCAAAGGTATAAACTAATATGCTTTATTTACCTTCAAGTACTTTGCAAATTGATAAAATGATGAATATAATACCCTCCAGTGTCAAGGGTCTGCTTTCTGTAAAGTAATCTGGAGCACAGGCTGGAAGGAGACAAGAGATGATGATGACATGAATTTGACCTGACTACCCTTGTGAGTTCTGTGTCCATTCATCCTGCCTTCTATACCACCTTGGTGTGGATCTGGGCTACCACATGGCAGAGCCTCTTAGTTGGGGAACCAACTTTCACTCTGTTAATCAGCACCTTATTGCTGTCTGGAAGGGAGAGAAACCCAAGACAATCTGCCTTAAGTTCCAAGAAGTGTATCCACTCACATAACAGAAGTCAGGCATGGTGCTGCATAGACTTGGTTAGCTCTGTCTTTCAGCTTTCTTTTCTCTGGGTTGACTGCCTTCTCAGGCTGGCTTTCCCCACATGGCAGCAGAAATGGCTCCAGGCTCATACCCTGCCTGAGTGCAAAGCCCTCCTTCCCAGTGGTTTCCGCCAAATCCTGGCGCTCTTACTGGCTCGCCATGGGTCATGTGCCCATCCCTGAACCAACCCCCATGGCCAGGGGAGTAGGAAACACTGGCTGTCTATGTCTGGCTCTCTTGCCCACCCCTGGGCCCAGAGCAGAGAGTCAGGGAGGGAAGACTGCTCCCAGGAAGGGGAACAAGAAGCTGAGTGGGCAGAAGTCAGAGGTTGTCTAGTCACCCTGGTCCAGCAGCCTAGACCCAGTGGCAGAACTGAAGGTAACTTCTGATCCCCCTTGACCCTCTTCAAAACACCTAAGGCTCTTGGCTTTGGCCTTTTAAAAACACACGGTAACAGACAATTGGACGAATTTGAATATTGTCTTAGTTTGGGGTCCCCAAAAGCAGATGCTGAGGTTAGAACAGGGTACAAGTTGTTTCCTTGAGAGGCCATCCTGGAAGGCACAGTAAAGGCTGCAGAGTGAAACAGGGGAGGGAAGGGAGACAATAGAGGATGTGCTCATGAGGAGGGGCTTGCTGTGGGCCACTGAGGCCCCAGGGCCCTCTCAGAGATGGTGTAGAGCACACTCAGAAGTAGGTACCAACTCCTGCCCTCACTGGTTGTGGGTTTCTCCCAGGGTTTTAACTGCCCAGGGCTTTGAGCCTGCCCCGTTAGGGCCCCACTAAGGCCCTGCCACTCTAGCATCCCCTCAGATAGAAATGTAGGTGCTTGAGGGAGGAGGCGTGGGTGTGTACAGGTGCTGTCCACCGCAGCTGCTGCTGATTTCCAGGGAGCGCCAAGAGAAATGGCGGACCATGCCTAGTTCATTTCCCAGCCGCCTCCACTCTGCAGAGCAGGGGTGTCACCTATTTGCCATCCAGAATATGGAAAAAAAAACAAGACAAAACCAGAAATGACTTTAGAGACAGGCCTGATGGATTCCTGGCTCTGGCACTTAGAAGCCGTGTTAGTTTGATGCAGCTGCTCATGGGGGGTTGTGATGATTAAATATGGACATGGCTGTTCCAGTGTCTGTTTGGGACCATTAGTTCCATTTTCATATCCGCCCTCCTGTTACAGTCTCACAGGGGTATTGTGTGCATCCCCCTGGCTCCTTCATTCTACCCAACCCACGCCCTTCCGCGTCTGACCTGTCGCCTCACCCGACAGTCCTGGCCTCCCGCACTTGCTGCCCATCCAAAGCAGTGCTTAGGGTTTGGATAAGTGAAGAAGAGGGCAGGAGGCCAAAATGTTCAGGAAATACAGTTTGACCCGAGCGGAGGCTGTATCTAGGAATACACAGCGTGCAGAAGTGGATTTCGAGGGAGCCTTTAGTGCAGAGCAAAGGAGTGTGGTTTTCATCCTGCAGGCTGTGAGGGGCCAAGGACTTTGACAGCAGAGGAAGGAGAGTTGAGAGATGACAAGCAGCGTGCCTTTGGAGGTGATGTGTGGAACCAGCTGGAGAGGCAGGGAGAACAGCAGTGGGTACCCCTAGGGCCGAGGCAACGTGAATGAAAACGGAATAGTCAGAGACAAAGAGAGAGGCCTCCACCCTAACTGTTTGGCGAGCAGACAGCCCCCTGGAAAAAGTCAAGAAGGACTCCAGGGTTAGAACCAGGACGGGCAGGAAAACGATGGTACCACTGAGAAGAGCTAGTTTCTGGGGAGAGGTGATCTTGTCATCGTGGAGTCCAGGCAGGGTTCTAAGTTCCTAACAGGTACACTTGCATTTCACCCTCCCTTCTGCCCTAAGAGGTAGGTGCTATTGTTATGCCCATTTTACAGACAAGAGTCTCTGAGGCTAAGGTCCCACAGCAGGGAGAGCCAGCATGGAAGCCCAGGACTGCCTGGCTCCAGGGCCCCTGCTCTCGTTGGGCACCACTTGCTTGCAGGACTCTGCTTTAAATAACCCCTACCCGCTTCTTCCAGCCTCCCCTTGGGCCACTCTTTCGGCAGTACTCAGTGCTCTCCAGCCTCAAGCCTCCTCCTGCCTTGGCGCCTGCCCACAGGCCTCCTGTTCTCTGAGGAGGTCCTCCTGGCATAGCTTTCCCATTGTACTGGATTCTGTTTTTTTTTTCCTTCACGACGACGCTGATCACAGTTGCAGTTAATTAACTATGCCACTTTTTGGTTTGACAATGACCCTTGTGTCTGTTCCTTGTTGCGTGCCCAGTGCTGTCAGTGCCTGGCAGGTCTGGGGCTCAGGGAATGCTTGCTCAGATGATGTAAGAATGAGACTATCCCCAAGAGTCAGACCACTGGGAGCTTTTTGGAGTCTTGGCCCACTACCCTCCCCTCTGCAGCAAAAAAGCCAATAATCTCAGTTTGCCCCTTACCCTCATCCCAGGGCATGTGACCTCTACCTCCAAGGGAGTCTACCTGAGAGGTGCAGGGTAGTAAATGGGAGCCAGGAGAGGGAGCTTAGCCACTGCAACCCCGGCCAAAGGCGGAGACACTGCAGCAGACCCCACTTCTCCAGAGGTCCATGGGCTTTGGCCACTCGGCCTTCCCAGGGCATTCACTGTCCCCTTGGTGGCTCTGCAGGGCTGCCGCCATCTGCCGCAGCTCAATCTGGGCATGGTCCATGCAGCTGCACAAGGTGCCAACCAGTTCATCTTTGCTAGGCACCTCTTCCTGGTTCCACTCCAATACCTTCTTCAGCACTTCCTCAGCTTTCTGAAGGCACCTTCGGCACTGCCTCTGGTCAGCACTGCCGAGGGACAGAGGTGATGTGAAGGTGGGGGCCGCCTCCTCACGGCTGGTGGGATAATCCTTCTCCACCCCGCACGCCCACCCCCAAGGCGCCATCCGCAGGTCCGAGAGGCCAGGAGCTCAGGCACCTGTGGAGCTCCCTCTCCCACCTGGCAAAGGCCCTCTGGAGGCACCGTCCCTCCCCCCAGAGAACAGAACCTACACGTGTCAAAGTCTTCAAGGCCCTTAAGGATGTAAGAGGCTGCCTACGAGGGGCGGTGTTTGTGGTCCGGCAGCCATTTTTCTTGCATTAGCTTCTGGTCCCGCTCTCTGGCGTAGACTGGCTTCTGCTGCCTCCAGAAGTTAGTGTGTGTGTCCAGATAGTAAATGCCGGTCATGGTGAGGTCCTCACAGTCAGGCCGCGCTTGATGGTCCCTTTGATCAGGTTTGTGGGGAAAGGGGGTCAGGAGAGCCAGCGGAACAGGCTTCTAAGGGAGTCACAATTCTCTGGAGGGAGCCCTTCCTGGGCTCAAGAAAATAGTGAGGAAATTGAGTGGGTGGCAGAGTGGGCCTATCCAGGCCAGAATGAGGCCAAAGTCCCTTTTGGGCTCTCCCATGGTTAAGAGCTTAGGGCATAGGCAACCCCTTCTACCAAGGTAGGAGGAGTCAGTGGAAGCGGCAGCTGGTGGGTAGCATTCTGAGAAGCTTCCAGCCTTCCTGGCCATCCCAGTTGAAGCCATGTTCTCAGAGATGACCGAGTCTAACTGCATGACCTGGCCCAGGTTGCCAGTGCCAAGTGATCCCTTAGATGCCAGGTGGACCAGTGTGTCCTGGGAAAGTCCTGCCCACCTGCATGGCCAGAGGGTAGAGCTGGTGGCAAAGCTGCATCAGGTATCTTGGGATCCTGTTTGAAAAAATAATGAGAGAGAGAGAGAACTGGGCGGGACACCAGCATATTCTGCTATAAATCGAAACTGAACTTTAGATATTAAGGAATTATTAACACTGTTAGGTATGCTAATAGCATTGGAATTACCCAGGAATGAACTCTTATATTTTAGAAATGCATTCTGAAGATTTGAGGTGTGCAGTGTCATGGTGTTTGTAATTTGCTTTAAAATATTTCAGAAAAAAAAAAAAAAAAAAGATAAAGCAAGTGATTTTAAAATGTTAGCAATTGTTAAATGTAGGCGACAGATACATTGATGTTAATTATATTATTTCTACCCTTCAGTAAGTTTGAAAATGTTCATTTCAGAAAACCACAAAAGCACTCCAGGTGTTGCTAGGGATCTGTTTCTCTTTGGTGGTTGAGCAGTGCCCTTTAGCCATATTTCTCTCAATTCTGAAGCTTAGCACAGAGTAGCCTATCCTAGATGTTGCTATGTGAACTTGGAAATGTCTCTGCGCCTCAGTTTCCCTTCGTATAAGCGAGGGACAGGACTTCCCAGATTTCTAAGATCTGCCACGCTCTGAGGCTCTGTGAGTCAGTAAACAGGTTTCAGAATGCAGTGAAAATTCTGAATCTATCACCGTATATAAGTTTTGGCTGTCCTAGAATTTTGTCATATACATCATATACTTTTATTCTGCATAATGTTTTGGCATTCATCCATGTTGCATTTATCATCTGTCTGTTCCTTTTTATAATTCAATAGTACTTCATTATATGAGTATTTCACAATTTGTACATTCTTCTGTTGATGAATAACTTGGTTATCTCCAGTTTTTGCTATTATGAACAAAGTTATCATGAATATTTATATACAAGTCCTTTTTGAGTATATGTTTTCATTTCTCTTGGATAAATACACAGGAATGGGATTGCTGAGTTGTGAGATAGCTTTATAGTTAACTTTAGAAATAACTGCTGAACTGTTCTCCAAAGTGATGGTGCTAGTGTATGAATATTCCCTCTACCAATGTTTGAGAGTTCTAGGTGCTCTCCATCCTCACCAACACACAATATGGTCAGAATTGTTAATTTTAGCCATTTTAATGGATGTGTTTTGATATTTCATTGTGGTTTTAATTTGCATTTCCCTAATAAGGAATAATGTTGAGTACTTTTATGTGCTTATTTAGCATTCATATATCTTCTTTTGTAAACTGTCTGCTTAAATATTTTGTGCATTTTTATTGGGTTGCTATTATTATTGGTACATAATTCTTTATGTACCCTGGGTACCAGTTCTCTGTTAGATATATGTATTGCGAATGTTTTCTCCCAGTCAGTGGCTTGACTTTTCATTTTCTTAACTGTGAATTTTGATGAGCAGAAGTTTTAGATTTTGATAACATATAATTCATTATTTTTTATCTTATGTTTTGTGTTTTTTTGTGTTCTATCTTGGAAATATTTGCCTATCCCCCAAGGTTTTGAATACTTCCTCGTATATCTTACTCTAGAATTTTTGTACTTTTAGCTTCCCATTGATATCTATTTTTCCATTTCAGTTAATTTTTGTGTATGGTATGAGGTAAGGGTTGAGGGTCATTTTGTTCCATATGGATAACCAGTTGTCCCAGCACTATTTGTTGAAAAAACCTAACCTTTTCCACATTGAGTTATTTTGGCACCTTTGTTAAAAATTGGTTGACCATATATGTCTAGGTCCAGCTCTGGAATGTCTCTCCTGGATTCTATTGATTTATATCTATTTTTAAGGCAGTATCAAATTGCTTCATTATCGTACCTAGGTGGTGAGTCTTGAAATTAGGTAGTATAAGTCCTATGACTTTGTTCTTCATTTTCAAAATGGCTTAGCTATTCAGAATCTGAATTTCAATATAAAGTTTAGAATCAACTTGTCAACATTTACAAAAAATACTGCTGGGACTTTGATTGAGATTGCATTGTATCTACAGATAAATTTGGGGGAGGATTAATATAATTATTATATGTTATTATTGTAATATTGTTTTAGCCCATGATATAATCCATTATTGATAATATTGATATAATGCATGAATATCAAATATATCTCCACGTATTTAGGTCAGTGCCTTTCCAGGTAGGGGTTCATTAGATTGAAACTGTTTTCATAATTATACAAGGACTTTATTTGCCCTCTTCCTCCTTCTTATCTCATAAAATACAGTAGTATTTTCTAGAGGCAACATGATGGGTGATATTGCAACAGATTGAACACATAGGCAGATACGAGAATCCAGTTTTCTTCTATGAAGCCAGACATTGAAGAGATTTGCAAACATGTAAAACAATGCCACTCTTCTCATTAAACTCTTTTAGTTTTGGAAACAGAATGTTTCACATAAAAATATGTTATTTATGTTAACATGCAATGGGTTTATTACTGCTATTTTTCAAGGAATTAATTAATATTAAAATTTATGATTTAAATTCTAATATGATACATATTGATGGATAACACTTATATAAACAAAAGCTCTCTGGGGTCCAAATAATTTTTACTATTATAATGTAGTCCTGGGACTGAAATTTGGAGAATTGCTAATTTAGGTTTTCTTTAATTTCTCTCAGAAATGTTTTGTGGTCTCCAGTGTTCAGGTCTTACACAGAATTTTCTAAAATATCCATAAGTATTTCATGGTTTTGGATGCTATTGTAAGTTGTATGTTTTCTAAATATTTCAATTTACAATTATTAACTGCTAGTTTATAGAAATACATTAACTTTAGTATATTGACCTCATATCCTAGTCATTGTACAACAAGTACCAATTCAATTTCTTTAATAGATATAGGGCTATTCAGGCTTTCTATTTATTCTTGACTGAGCTTTGGTAGTTTGTGCTTTTCAAGGAATTTATGTTTCCTCCAAATTGTTGAATTTAAGGAATTAAAATGTTCATAACTTTTCCTTACTACCCTTTTAACTAAAGTAGAATCTGTAATGATGTCCTTTCTTTTATTCCCATTGTGACCTGAAAACATGCACTATACTATTTATTTTTTTCATTAAAAATTTTTATTGAAGTATATCATTCATACATGAACATACATTAACAATAAGTGTTTTGTAAAAGTTGTTAAATTACAAAACAAACATGCATGTCATCATACAGGTCTCCCATACATCACCCCACCACCACCACTTTGCATTGTTGTGAAACATTTATGACAAACTATGAAAGAGCATTGTCAAAATATTACTACTAACTATAACCAATATCTTACATTTGGTGTATTTCTCCCAACCCACCCGATTATTAACACCCTGTATTAGTATTGTATATTTATTATAGTTCACTAGAGAACATTCTCATATTTGTCCTGTTGAACACAGTCCATCTTCCACCACAGGATTTACTGTGTTATATAGTCCCATGCTTTGTACAATCCATTCAAAGTGGACAGTCAGTGGCTTTCATTTTCATCACAGAGTTGTGCTGTCATCACCTCAGTGAATTTTTGAGTGCTATCATTACTCCTAAACAAAAATCCCATACCCCTTAATACCCCCTACTGATATCCCTTAGAACTGATATAATATCTTCTTTGCCATTGCTGTAAAAAATATTACAATATTACTGTAAACTATCATCCATAAGTTACATTAGTTGTAATTTTCCCATGTATCACCATATTCTTAACACTTTGTAAAAGAACATTCTTATATTTATGCTATTTATCACAATCTTCATCCACCACTGAATCACTGTTATACAGTCTCTAGATTATTCTTTAGCTTCCTTTCAATTGACATTTACATCCACAGACTACCCCTTTCAGCCACAATTACATTTATAAATCAGCAGTGTTACTTATACTCACTGTAATGTGTTACCATCAACTCTATTCATTTCCACACTTTTACAATAAACTTTATTAAAAATTCTATGTACATTAAGCATCAGCTCCCATGCTCAACCCACATTCTATCTCCTAGTAACCTATACTAGAGTTTATCTCCTTAAGTTTACTTATCATATTTAAGTTCATATTAGTGAGATCATACAATATTTGTCTTTTTGAGTCTGGCTTATTTCACTCAACATGTCCTCAAGTTTCAACCATATTGTCTTATGCATCCTGATTTCATTTCATCTTGCAGCTGAATAGTATTCCATTGTATTTATCTACCACATTTTGTTTATCCATTCTTCAGTTGATGGATACCTGCACTGGTTCCATATTTTAGCAATTGTGAATATGCTGCTATGAACATCTGTGTGCAAATGTCAGTTTGAGTCCTTGTTTTCAGTTCTTCTGAATATATTCCTAGTAAAAGGATTGCTGGATCCTATGGCAGTTCTATATTCAGCTTCTTGAGGTACAACCAAACTGTCTTCCACAGAGGCTGCACCATTCTACATTCCCACCAACAGCGAAGGAGTGTTCTTATTTCTCCACATCCTCTCCGGAACTTGAAGCTTTCTGTTTTTGTTGTTGTTTTTAAATAATGGCCATTCTATAAGATGTGAAATGGTATCTCATTGTAGTTTTGATCTGCATTTCCCTAATAGTGATATCAAACATTTTTTCATGTGCTTTTTGGCCTTTTATATTTCCTCTTTGGAAAAGTGTGTATTCAAGACTTTTGCCCAATTTTTAAATTGGATTGCTTGTCTTTTTTATCATTGAGTTGTATGATCCCTTTATATAACATGGATAGCAAACCCTTATTGGGTAGGTGGTTTCCAAATATTTTCTACCATTGAGTAGGCTGCCTATCAATTTTCTTGACAAAATCTTTTGAAGAATAAAAGTGTTTAATTTTGAAGCAGTCCCATTTATCTAATTTTTTTTTCTTTCAGCACTCCTGCTTTGGGCATAAGTTTTAAGAAACTACTGCCTACCCAAAGATCTTGAAGATGTTTCCCTACATTTTCTTCTAGCAGTTTTACGGTTGTAGCTCTCATATTTAGGTCCTTGATACATTTTGAGTTAATTTTTGTATAAGGTTTGAGATAGGGGTCCTCTTTCTGACTTTTGGATATGGATATTTTATTCTCCCAGCACCATTTGTTGAATAGACTGTTCTGATGGGCTTGACAGCCTTGTCAAAAATACTTGACCTTAGATGTGACAGTCTATTTCTGAGTTCTCCATTCAGTTCCATTGGTCAGTCTATTTATCTTTACGTGAGTACCATGCTGTTTTTACCATTGTAGCTAAGTAATATGAATTAAAGTTAGGAAATGAGAGTCCTACAAACTTTGTTCTTCTTTTAAAAGACATTTTTGGCTTTCTGGGACCCCTTACCCTTCCAAAGAAATTTGGTAATTGGCTTTTCCATTTCTACAAAAAAAGCTGTGAGATTTCTTTTGGGATTGCATTGAATCTGTAATTCAGTTTGGGTAGAACTGACATTTTAATGATATTTAGTCTTCCAATCCATGAACATGGAATGTCCTTCCATTTATTTATTGGTTTCTTTTAGCCATGTTTTGTAGTTTTCTGAATACAGGTCCTTTATATCCTTGGGTATGTTTATTCCTAAATATTTGATTTTTTAGTTGCTATTATGAATGGATTTTTTTTCTGACTTCCTCCTCAGATTGCTCATCAATAGTGTATAGAAAAGCTACTGATTTTTGTATATTAATCTTGTATCCCACCACTTTGCTGAATTCATCTGTTAGTTTTATTAGCTTTGTTGTGGATTTTTTGGGGTATTCTAGATATAGGATCATATCATCAGTGAATAGTGAAAGTTTTACTTCTTCCTTATAATTTGGTGCCTCTTATTTCTTTTTCTTGTCTAATTGTTCTAGCTAGAACTTCTTTCACAATATTGAATAATTGTGATGACAGTAGGCTATCCATGTCTTATTCCCGATCTCAGCTGTTGAGTACAATGTTAGGTGTGGGTGTATATTTTACCATGTTGAGGAAGGTTCCTTCTATTCCTATATTGTGGAGTGTTGTCATTTTTTTCAATCAAGAAAGGATGCTCTATTTTGTCAAATGCCATTTCTACATCAATTGAGAGGATCATGCAATTTTTCTTGTTCAATTTATTAGTATGGTTTATTACACTATTTGATTTTCTTGTGTTGAACTACCCATACATAACTGGGATAAAACCAAGTTAATCATGGTGTATAATTCTTTTAATGTGCTTTTGGATTTGGTTTGCAAGTATTTTATTGAGGATTTTTGCATCCTATTCATTAGAGAATTTGGTCTGTAATTGTCTTTTTTCATAGTATCTCTATCTGGTTTTCATATTAAGGTAGTGTTGGCTTCATAGAATGAGTTTGGTAACATTTATTTCTGTTCAAATATTTGGATAAGCTTTAACAAGATTGGTATTAGGTCATCTTTGAATGGTTGGTAGAAGTCACTTGTGAAGCCACCTGGTCCTGGGCTTTTCATTTTTGGTAGGTTTCAGATGACTGTTTCAATTTCTTTATTCGTGATTGGTTTGTTGAAGTTTCCTATTTCTGCTAGAGTCAATGTAGGTTGTATGTGTGTTTCTAGGAATTTTTCCGCTTTGCCTATATTTTCTAGTTTTTTGGCATACAGTTGCTCATAATATCCTCTTACGATCTCTCTTATTTCTGTGGGGTTGTAGTAATGCCCCCCTGTCATTTCTGATTTTATTTATTTGCATCTTCTCTCTTTTTTTCTTTGTCAGTCTAGCTAAGGGTTTGACCATTTCGTTGATCTCAAAAAACCAACTTTTGGCTTTGTTGATTCTCTCTATTGTGGTTTTTTTGTTGTTGTTGTTCTGAATTTATTTTGGTTTTGCACTGATCTTTAGTCTTTCCTTCAGCTTGGTTTGGGATTTGTTTGCTGTTCTTTTTCTAGTTCCTCCAGGTGTGCAGTTAGTTCTTCCATTTTAGTTCTTTCTTCTTTTCCCTCTCAGCATGCCTTTGTTGTATGATATAGGTTTTGATATGTTGTGTTCTTATTTTCATTTGTCTCTGGATATTTACTGATTTCTCTTGCAATTTCTTCTTTGACCCAATGATTACTTAAGAGTGTGTTGTTTAATCTTTCTATATTTGTGAATTTTCCATCTGTTATTGATTTCCAGCTTCATTTCATTATGATCAGAAAAAGTGTTTTCTATAATTTCAATCTTTTTAAAATTATTGAGACCTTGAATCTCATATGGTCTATCCTGGAAAAAGATTCATACATACTTGAAAAGAATGTATAGCCTGCTGTTTTGGGGTATAATGCTCTATAAATATCTGTTAGGTCTAGTTCATTTATCATATTATTCAAGCTCCCTGTTTCTTTATTCATCCTCTGTTCAGATGTTCTATTCAATGCTGAGAATGGTGTATTGAAGTCTCCAACTGTTATTGTACAGACATCTATTTATCCCTTGGGTTTTGCCAGTGTGTGCCTCATTTATCTTGGGGCACCCATGTTAAGTGCATAAATATTCTTTATAGTCTTTTTGGTGAATTGCCCCTTTTATTAATATGTAATAACCTTCTTTATCTCTTATAACAGTTTTATATTTTAAATCTATTTATTTGATATTAGTATCCCTACTCCAGATCTTTTGGTTACTATTTGTGTGGAATATGTTTTTCCAACCTTTAACTTTCAATTTGATTGTATCCTTGTAGACAGCATATAGATGGCTCATATATTTTTTCAATCCATTCTGTCAGTCTATGTCTTTTGTTTGGGGAGTTCAGTCCATTAATGTTCAATATTATTACTGTAAAGGCATTACTTCCTTCGTCCATTTTATCCTTTGGCTTTCCATTGTCATACTTAATATTGTCTATTTTTTTTCCCTTTAAGTTACCCTTACTAATAATCTTCAGTTCTACACTCTTCTTCAAGTCTCGCTCCCTTGTCTTTTCCTTTCAGGCTATAGCACTTCCTTTAGTATCTCTTGTAGATCTGGTCTTTTGGTAACATACTCTCCCAGTTTTTGTTTGTCTGTGAAGACTTTAAACTCACCCTCATTTTTGAAGGACAGTTTTGCCAGATAAAGAATTCTTGGCTGGGAGTTATTCTCTTTCAGTACCTTAAATACACCATACTCTTTCTTCTTGCCTTCATGGTTTCTGACATTAGATTGGCACTTAGTCGTATTGAGATTTCCTTGTATGTGATGCATTGCTTTTCTCTTGCTGCTTTCAGAATCCTTTCTTTATCTCTGGTTTTTGTCATTCTGAATAGTAGGTGTCTTGGAGTAGGTCTATTCAGATTTATTCTGTTTGGGATGCTTTGTCCTTCTTGGATATTGATATTTATGTCTTTCATAAGGATTGGGAAGTTTTCAGTCATTATTTAGTCAAATATTTTTTCTGCCCCTTTTCCATTCTCTTCTCCTTCTGTGACACCTATAACGCATATGTTGTGCCTTTTGTGTTGTCATTCAGTTCCCTGAGAACCTATTCCATTTTTTCCATTCTTTTCTTTTTCTGTTTTCCTGTCTTTTAAAGTTCAGATGCTCTGTCTTCTAATTCACTAATCCTGTCCTCCACCAATTCAAATCTACAGTTATATGCCTCCAATATACTTTTAAAAAAGATTTATTATTTATTTATTTACCACCCCCCTGCCCCCACTCCAACTTTCCATGGGCACAGGCCGTCAGCTCTCCATAGGCATGGGTCAGCTTGCCCTCACCAGGATGCCCTGGGAACTGAACCCAGGGCCTCCCATATGGTAGACAGAAGCCTAACCACTTGAGCCACATCTGCTTCTCCCTCCAATATATTTTTAATCTCATCCATTGTGTCTTTCATTACCATAAGCTCTGATACTTTTCTTTGCAGGCTTTCAAATTGTTCTTTATGCTTACCCAGTGTCTTATTAATATATTTTTAGCCATATTTTCCTTCAACTCCTTGAATTGATTTAGATTTGTGTGAACGTCATTGATTGGTTGTCTTAAATCCTGTGTCTCATCAAGATTTTGGATTTGATTCTTTGGCTGGGCCATATCTTCCTATTTCTTGGTGTGGTTTGTAATTTTTTGCTGATGTCTAGGTAATTGATTATTATTGGTGAGTTTACTCTGATGGTCAATTTCTCTCTCTTGCTTAGTGGTTTTGGGTCACACCTCTTCTTTGATTTTTGGTTCAACTTATTCTAAGTCTTTAAAATTGCCCAGCTCAAGTTATCAAAATAAGGCCAGGGACTCACTAATGGGAAACAGATCTACTCCAAGGGGTCTGGGAGGAGAGACTCCAAAAAGCATTTTTTTCCTTATAGATTCCTATATGGTCAGCAGATGGCACTCATTGGCAAATCTTTCCACAGAGGTGTTTTTTCTATTCAACATGGGCTCTGCTGGCCCAAATCACTGAAGAAAAACCACTCTCTGTCCTCCACCACACCCTCCCTTTTCCCATGAAGGAAGGAGTCTCTCCCCACTCATTTGGCTGCAGTAAGCCACAGGCTTTATCCAGGTTGTTTGCCTTGAATGTGGGGGATGGGTGCCGTTCCCAGCCACAGGGGCTAGTAACTCAAGGTTTTCATATCAGCTTCTTTGTCTGTCTGTCTCTTACCCTCCTGGAGGATGCACAGCACTCTCCTGGTCTGCAGATCCCCAAAGCATCTCTCTCAGACAGCTTTTTGCCCTACCTCCATTGTTTTTGTTAGAGAGTTGAGCCCTGCCTACGTGCTAATATTAGTTTTGTGGCCCAGATTATACAGTAATAACTCCTGGGAGTGGGGAGGGGAGATCTGATTTGTATCATTTGCCAATTTTCCTAGTGCAAATACTCGCAACATGACCAAGTACAATATTTTACTGAATACAATATTTCATAGAGATTTGCATAATTGGTTTTTGTGAACTGGTACAACCTAGCTCCCATACAATGCTGAAAATATGGTCTATTCCAGATGCACTAGAAAATTAAATGCATTCTGCTATTGTTGGGTTGAGAGTTCCATAAATGTCTATTTGGTCAAGCTGCTTGATAGTGTTGTTAAAGCTTTCTCTATTCTATTGATTTTCTGTCTACCTGTTCTACCAATGACTGATGCAATAATTTTGATGTCTCCAAATAGAAGTTTGGATTTTAAGTTCTGTTATTGGTTGCATAAACATTTATGATCATTATGTAGTCTTGATAAATTGACCCCTTAATCATTGGGTAGTTGTCTTTTTTTCTTGATATAAATATAGTCAATAGACCTTTCTTATAACTAGTGTTTGTGGGTATATCTTTTTCCAGCCTTTACTTTTAACCTATCAGTGTCTTTATATTTAAAATGAGAAATTATTCTTGTAGACAGCATATAGTTAGATCCTGCTGTTTTTATTGATTCTGTCAGTCTCTGGCCTTTGAAGTAGAGTGGTTAGACTATTTATATTTAATATAATTATTGATGTGGTTGAGTTCAAATATACTGTCTTGCTATTCATTTTCTATTTGTCTCATCTGTTATTTGTTCCATTTTTTCCTGCCTTATTTTGTATTAATTCAGTATATTCTAGGATTCTATTCTATCTTATCTACAGATTTATTAGCTATACCTGTTTGTGTGTATGTGTGTGTTTAGTGATTGCTCTAGGGTTTGCTATATATATATATTATCATAAGTCTACCTTCCAGTACTATTCTACCACTTTATGTATGATGTGAGACACTTACAACAGTATACTCCCATTCTCCCTCTTGTCCGTTGTTTTCTTTTTGTCACACATTTTATTTATACATATGTTATAAACTCCAGAATACATTGTTATTTTCACATTAAAGAATCAACTACCTTTTAAAGAAAATGAGGGAAGCAGCTGTGGCTCAATCAGTAGGGCTCCCGTTTACCATATGGGAGGCCCCGGGTTCGGTTCCCGGGGCCTCCTGGTGAAGGCAAGCCCGCCCACACGGCGTGGTTAGCTGACCCAGCGAGCACAAGCAGCAAGGGGGGATAAATGAATAAATAAATAAAATCTTAAAAAATAAAAAATAAATAAATAAAGAAAATGAAAAATGAGAAAATAGAAAAATGTTTAATCTACTCACATATTTAGCATTTTTGGGACCCTTCATTTGTACAGATATGATTTCCATCTGTCATTTTCCTTCAGCCTGAAGAGCTTTCTTTAATAATCCTTATAATACATGTGTGCTAGTGATAATGAATTCTGTCAGCTTTTATTTGTTTGAATTTTTTAAAATTTTGCTTTATTTTTGAAGGATGCTGTCACTGGATATAAAATTCTAGGATGATAGTCTTTTTCTGTCCTCTCTCTATATTAAAGATGTTATTCTAATGTCTTCTGGCTCACATAGGTGCAGTTGAGTATTCTTTGTAGTTTTTACCTATACAGGATGAGTATTTTTTCTCTGACTCCTTTTAAGATTTTCTCCCTATCTCTGGTTTTCATAAGCTTGATTATGATGTACCTCAATGTGATTTTCTTTGTATTTATCCTGTTTGGGGATTTGTTGAAATTTTTGGATATGCCAATTTGTATTTTGGAAAACTTTTAGTTATTACTTCTTCAAAAATTTTTTATGTTTCCCCTCCTCTTTTTGGGGGAACTCTAAGTTATATATATGGGTAGACCACTTAATATTGTCCCACAATATTAAACAAATTAAAAATTAAACAAAGGGGACTGAGACTTTGTTTAATTTTTTTTCTTTTTCTTTTTGCCTTTTTTCTCTCTTTGCTTCTGTTTGGATAGTTTCTTTCTGTAGTGTCTAATCTGCTCTAAGGCCTGGCCATTGAAATTCTCATTTTAGTTATTGTAATTGTTGACTCCAGATGTTCCAAGTTTTTTTTTTTTTCCCAATAGTTTCCATTTCTCTCATCATTATGTTTGTTTCCCTTTAAATACTTTAAAATATTTATAATAGCTACTTTAAAATCCTTTTATGCTAAATCCATCACCTCTGTCATTTCAGCGTTTGAGTCTGTTGTCTACATTTTTTGAATGTTCAGTTATTATTTATTTATTTATTTCTAATAGATTTTTAAAATTAGAGATGTAGGTTTACAGAAAAATCATGCAGAAAATACAGAGTTCCCGTATACCACCTCCCATAATGAACACTACATTAGTATGATACCTTTGTTATAATTGATGAAAGAATATTATAAATGTACTATTAACTATAGTCCCGAGTTTACATCAGGGTTCACTATTTGTGTTGGATAGTCCTATGTTTGTTTGTTTTTTTTAATATGTAGTCTAGTAACATATATACAACTTAAAAGTTCCCCTTTTAACTGCATTCAACTATATAATTTAGTGCTGTTGATTATGCCCCAAATGTTGTGCTGCCATCATTATCATCAATTACTTAAACTTTTCCATCACCCCAAACAGACATTCTGCACCAATTAAGGATCAACTCCCAATTCCCTACCCCCACCCTGGTCCCAGGTAAACTGTATTCTAGTTTCAGACTCTATGAATTTGCATATTCTAATTATTTCATATCAGGGTGAACCTTGAAGAAATACACCAGCCACAAAAAGAGAAATATTGTATTATTTTTTAAATGCTGTTATGTGGTTGTTAAACATCTGGATTTTGTTTTTGTCCATAAAGTGCATTGAGTTGTGTTCTGGCAGCCATTTAGTTTACTTTTAGGTCATCTTGCATTCTGAGACTTGACTTTAAGCTTGTAGGCTCTAGAGTAGCCTTTACTCTAGGACTAGCTTAGCTCTACTTCTAGGTGTGTGCTTTCTGAGGTTTCTCCTCATTTTTTGATGTGAGTATTTGATGTGATCTCTCTATTCTTTTTGGTTGGAACCCAAATATCTCTCAACCTTCACCAAATTTCAGTATTTGTTCAGCTTATATTCGCAGTAGTTGGTCTTTCTCTGGTAATTGTCCTTTGCCTGGCTTCATGCAGGAGTACGCTACACATTCACAGCTCACTGTTCAGCCAGACTCAAGGGAATCCCTATGCAGATTTCTGGAGAGCTTTCTCTGCTTAGTTCCTTCTTCTCCACTTCTCTGTCCCATAAATTCCAGCAGTCTCAGCTTCCCCAGACTGTAATATCCATCTTCTTAGCTCACAAAAACAATCATGTTCTGCTTGGATCTTTGTGCCCTTTTGCCAAGTCCACTAAAGGCCTCTAGGCAGAAAGCTGAGGAGTCATTGGGCTCACCTTCTTTGTTTCCCAGGGACCAAATTCCCATGCCTCCTGTTATTATTTCTCATATTTTAAAATATATTTTCCCTAACTGTTTCAGATGGTGTGGTAGGCAAAATAGTGGACCCCAAAGATGACCATGTCCTAATCTCTGAAGCCTGTGACTGTGTTTATGGGACATTAAGGTTGCAGATGAGATTAAGGTTGCTAATCAGCTGAGCTTGAGCTAAGGAAAGTACCCTGTATTATCCTATGCAGGTGGGCCCAGTATAATTACAAGGGTCCTTAAAAGTGGAAGAGGAAGGCAGAAGAGAGAGAACCAGAGGGAAAGCAGGATAAGAAGGACTCAGCCTTTTGGAAAAAGACCTTGATGGAAAGGGAGAACATCAAATACAAAAGAGTTTTTATCTCTGGAAGTATACCTAAGAACTTCAGCATCACATATAGGTTTGATTAAGAGATTTCAAAATGAGTTGGAAGGTCATCCTGAGGTTACACTTATGCATGTCTCAGACAGGTCCCACTAATTGCCACTGTGACCAAAGCTTCACATAGGGGTGCTCCCGAGGGCTCTAGAGCCATCCAGACACTATAGGAAAGTCACACAATCCCTTAAAATCAGCACCCTGTCGGTGGACCTAATCTTGGAATATATGACAACTTATTTCCCCGATGTAACAGACTCAGTTGTAATTTCCTATACACATGATTCTTCTACCCCTTTTATTTGAGCCCATAATTAGCACTATACCTGTTAAATATATGTCTCAGAGACTGACTTCTTCAGGCTGTCCATATGCTGGTTGAACCCTGAATCTCAGCAGAGTTGCAGCCAACACATACTCTCCAGTTCGTCGGACTCACCCAGGACAACTAACAAAATGATGATGATGGACAACAGCAATCCCAAAAAACAGAGAGTATCTACAACTGCAAGCAAAACAGCTCCTTCCATCTGTCCCATAAGATCTAAGCCCCCTCTCAATCTGAGGCAGAGCGGGTATCGCCATCCTCAAATCCTCCATGTTGAATGAACAAACATAAGAGGGGAATGCAATCAAGTGTAAACTTATTAATATTGTAGTAATGGAAGAACATGTAGCATTGTTTACCAGAGGGTCTGAGAGGAGGAGGAGGGAATAGGAGGTAGAAAATAGGGTATTTTTAGGGCATTGGAATTAAGTGTAAACCCCAAGGTAAACTGTAGACCTTAGTTAGTAGCAATGCTTCAATATTCACTCACCAATTGCAACAAATGTACCACACAATTGTAAGATGTTATTAATAGAGGAACATGTGGGAGGGGGAGGGATGAGGCATATGGGAATCCCTTATACTTTAGATGTAACTTTTCTGTAATATAAAACCTCTTTAAAAATAAAGTTTATTATATTAAAAACAAGGACTCAGCCCACTGCTGTTGGCTTTGATGATGGAAGAAGGGGTCCAGGAGCCAAGCAGTGCAGACAGCCTCTAGAGCAGGGGCTCTTAACAAGGGGTCCGTGAGTTTGAATTGAAATTTGAAAAACCATTATTCTTGTGGGGATGTGTTGGTGCGGGTGTGATATATTTATTAAATAATATACAGGATAGTGTGGACTTAGTAAGGGGTCTGTGGTTTTCACCTGACTGGCAAAGGGGCCTGTGGAACAAAAAAAGGTTAAGAACACCTTCTCTAGAAACTAGAAAAAGCAAAGAAATGGATTCTCCCAGAGCTTCCAGAAGGAACGCAGACCTTGATTTTTGGCCCAGTGAGATCCATTTCAGACTTCTCATTGCCCTGTCTGTAAGATAATACATTTGAATTGTTTATGCCACCAGGTTTGTGGTCATTTTTTTAAGCAGCAATAGGAAGCTAAGACCAGTGTGTGTGTGTGTGTGTGTGGGGGGGGTTATTCTGAAACTAGTTACTCTACCTTGGCAGGAAGCAGACATTCCCTGGTATGCTTTTAAAAATACCAGGTACTTGGGGCCTGTTCCAGATATTCTGACTTAATTGGTCAGAGTAGGGGGATTGGTAGTTTAAAAACTTTTCCTCAGGTAGTTCTAATGTGCCTCCAGGGGTGAGAAACACCGACCTCAGCTAAGTAAAGAATGGTTAGAGGCAATTGCAGGAGAGATCTGAGTTTGCTGTGAGCGTGCCTAAAAACAGAGTCTGGGATGGATCCCTTATGACCTTCCAGGAAGCTATCTTTGGCATCCAGGTAGTTGCAATTGTGCAGGAGATCTGGGATACACTTAGATGCAAGACCTCAAAATCCTCAAAATGTAGGAACAAAGGCCAACCCATTAGCTATTCAAAACTAAGAATTTCTGCAGTCCTAAAATCAGTTTAATCAGCCTCATTACCACAAAAGTGCCACATACAGACCTGGTGTGAGTCATTGATTGGCTTTGATCAAGTTGATGAGAATTCTGGTATTTAACAGACTCCAGCACTCTGGAGAATCACAGAGTAGTCCACAGCTTGGTTTTTTTATTTTATTTTATTTTATTTTTAATTTAAAAAAATTTATTTATTTATTTTATTTTACTGGGAGGTCCCGGGGATCGAACCCAGGTCTCTCCATATGGCAGATGGATGCCCAACCATTTGAGCCACATCCGCCCCCAACACACAGCTTGGTTTTAATCATTCCATGCATTTTCAAAAGATAGTGCTTTCACTGAGCCAGCAGAAGCCAACCATTGCCTAGGTTTTGGTGTTCAGTAGAGGTCTGAGATTTATTGATTTATGTTCAAAATTTCAGGGATTCTGGGATTCCTTGGTAAGATCATTAGGTGAAACTTTTCCTCATTCCTTCTCTCCCTTCCCTTCTGTTTTTTTTTTCTTTTTAAAATTAATCTTAAGTTGGTCACACCTGGGGCAGGTGGGTATCTCTGCCTATGGGGATGACGTGCAAATTAATAGGAAGCTGGATCTCCTTTCCTTCTGTGACATGTTTCTAATTCCACAGTGCCTCTAGATGGTTCTCAGCCTTGACCCAGTTTAGGATTTTAGGCAGATGGCGTCTGCACTTTTCTCTTAAAGGCCAGATGATGCCCCTTTCTGTTCCTCTCCCCACAGTGCACTCAGCTTTTGCTTGGGCCTTGACTCACTGTTGAGCTTAGAAAATCCCACCCAGCAAATTGGTGCTTTGCAGGTGGTTGGGGACAGATGCAGAGTGAAGACAGAAATGGTGGTTTATGCCTGTGGAGTATGCACTACTCCTCTGAATGCCTGACCTTCAGAGCCAGGCTATGGATAGGTGCTTGATATCTTCATTTTATACAGAACTCACATAAGTAGTGGACCTGGGATTTGCACCCAAGCAGTCTAGAACCTT
The DNA here is from genome assembly GCA_026826555.1 of Tolypeutes matacus. Lineage (NCBI taxonomy): Eukaryota > Metazoa > Chordata > Mammalia > Cingulata > Chlamyphoridae > Tolypeutes > Tolypeutes matacus. The sequence goes on from JAKSZT010054160.1 coordinate 2,764,098, forward strand.
GTTCACAACCTCTCCCCTAGTGTCAATGGACCAGCCCTGCATTTGCATTTGGATAGGAGGTCATCTGAATGCCACGCTTCAAAGGATCAAAAGGCCCCTGTCCTCCTCACCCTGCCATGTGCCTGAAAGCATCGTCTGCGAGCTACTGCAGTTGAGCAAAGGCATCTGTTGTCACAGTATCTGCATTTGACAGACTGTGCTCAGATTGCCTCCTGGCTCCTCTACTTTCTAGCTCATGCCCCTGGGCCTTGGTTTCCTTACCTATGAAATGGAGCTAATAATATCTCCTTCAAAGGGTCATTATGAGAATTCACTGATATTATGTCTGTAAAGCATCTGGCCCAGAGGGCCACCATCTTTTAAGGGAGGGAGGGAGGAGGGATGGATGGATGAGTAGATTGGTGGATGGATGGAAAAAATGGAAGGAAACACTGTAAACTCTTAGTTGGGATCAATGAAGAGCACAGGGAATGGAATATGAGGCAGAGATTTTTTAAAATCTTTTTATTTGAAATAATTTTAGACTTACAGAAAAGATACAAATATAGTAGAGATTTCCTGCATACCCTTCACCTAGCTTTCCCTCATGTTAACATGTTTTATAACTTACAGTTATTAATGCCAATAAAACCAAACATCAGGCTATTACTAAACTATAGGCTTTATTCAAATTTCATCAGTTTTTCCGCTGATGTCCTTTCCCAGGTCCACGATCTCATCCAGGTTCCCACATTGTGCTGAGTTGTCCTGTCTCTGTAGTATCCTGTGATCTGTGACAGATCCAGTCTTTCCTGGTCATCCATGACCTTGACACTTTAGAAGATTTCTACCAGTTACTTGGTAGAATATCCCTCCATGTGGGTTGGTCTGATTTTTTTTCCTCTCATGGTTCTCAGGTTGTGTGGTTTTGTGTCTGTTTGTTTTTGAAGAACTGCCCCCAGAAGTGGTGTGGCCTCCTCAGTATGTATTTTAAGGTGGTGGATTATATCGATATATCTTATTCTGGTGATCTTAACCTTAATGACTTGCCTAAGGTGGTGTCAGGTGGGTTTCTCCACTGCAGACTACTGTTTCCCCCCTTTGTAATTAATAAATATCTTGGGGTAGATACTTTGAGACTCTGCACATATCCTGTTTCTTCTACAACTTTCACTCCCTAATTTTAGCATCCACTGGTGCCTCTTGTCTGCAACCATTATTCTTGTGATGTTCTAATAGTGACGTTTTTTATTTCCCCTGCTCCTTCTACAGTTATTAACTGGAATTCTTCTATAAGGAAGAACTGTCCCCATTTATTCAATTATTTATACCCATATGGACTCATGGATTTGTATTTTATTCTATGAGTTATAATTTGATACTCTTGCTATTTCTTCCATGGCTTTGGTCATCAGGAGCTCCTTCAGGCTGTTTCCTGTGTCCTTTTGACATGTGGGGCAGGGTTTTCCTAGATCCGTCATGACCCAGCTGCCAGGGCTCATGGAGGAAGTCTGGGGAGCCAGAATCCACTGGAAGGCAGTGAGGATGTGGGGTGTGAGTGTGTGGGTTGTAGAAGGGAGGCTGGAAATCGACAGAAACACCTTCTCCACAGAGCATCTGCTTCCCTGAAATTCAGCTCTGAAATTCCCAATGGCCCACTCCTTTTTTACTGATCCATTCTACAGCTGAGGAAATTAAGGCCCCAGGAAGGGAAGGGGCTCCCAGGAAGCCAAAGACCACAGAGCAAGTTGGGTGGGTTGGGGGTGGGTTGGGGTGGGGGCAGCAACCTGGGCCAGAGCCTTGCTCCTGCCACCCCAAGCCAGCTCCCATGCTCACAAGTGGTGCCTGGATGCAGGGCAGCCTGTTTCAGGATCTGGGGTACTGAGGGCCGAGGGAAGTTTGCCCCATGAGCAGAAGCTCAGGAAACAGGAGGCTTCTGGTGTGAGGTTTCTCCAGGAAGCCCTGGGGCTGTTGGCTCTATTCCCTCTCCTTTCTGCCCAGCTGAAAGGGAGGGATTTTCTGGGCCAAATCCTCGGCTCCGGCTCAGTGGGGGCCTCTAATCCCTTCCTGGCTCAGGAGCACGGTTCTGCCGGGTCTGGCGGAGGTGCCCAGGAGAGCCGATTTCTGCAGGTCTGGGAACAGGGCGCCATTCAGCCCCAGGCCCACCCAGGCAAGGGCTGGGAATTCTAGCAGCAGAGCATGGGAAAGTGGCACAGGGCTTGAGCTGACAATAAATTCTGTGAGAGTCAGAGGCTCCACTAATAGAGGTCCAGTGGGCAGAAAAAGGGAGGAGACAGGCTAGTGTCACACACCAGACCAGCCTGTGGCAATTTCTCCATGTTCTCCAAGGAGTATCTGAGCTCCTCCAGCGCTAGCTCTTTGGTGGTATGGAGACATAGCACACCTGATAAAATGGAAAGGTCTCTCTTTAATGCTGGAAGCACGCTTGCAAAGCAGAGCTTTCAGGGTCAGCAGGGACCTTTCTAGCTACAAGGATCTTTCCAGTCTAATAGCCATTTAATCTTCACCACTCTCCGTAAGTGGGCAAGGACTAAGGTGAGGATTCCCATTTTACTGATGTGGCAACTGAGGCCTTCTCCAGGGAGCTCAGGTGATTATGGAAAGAGCCAGGCCTTCCCACTCCTGAGTTCTGGGCTTTCCTATGACACCATCCTGTCTTTGGGCCCGCTTGGTTCTCCTATATCTCATGCACCAGCAACCACAGTGCCTGGCGCTTAGTGGGTGCTTTGGAAATGTCTGCCAGTCCTCTGAGCATTCCCAGTACTTCCTCAGGGTGGATCGTGCTCTTGAGTTGATTGGAGGTGGAGCAGAACCCCTTCCCCCATGCCAACCCATCAGTGCTGGCCAGCTAGAGGACCAGCAGACTGTGTGTGTGTGTGTGCACACATATGCGAATACATGTGCATGCCTGTTGGGCCTGGGGATGCCATGTGCTTGGAGGAACATGCAGAGAGATACTTGGTTAGATTCTCACCCTGGTCTGGCTCTGGCTTCATACTTCCTTCCCCTACGGGACTGGAGAAGCCAAATTACCCAGATGGCCATTTGGCTGGCACTTGAGGACACCGCCTGATGCTCACTCACAACCCTTCGCCTTCCCCCACCCCCTCTCTGCTTCAGTGTCTATATTGACTCAGCAAAGGAGGGACTGGGCCAGGACAGAGAGGCACTGCTGGGGAGGGGAGTGTGTGATGGGGGCTGAGGGTGCAGAAATGGCCCGTGGCAGAGCTCTCCATCCCGCCCTTGATCAGAGACCCTCTTTGAAAAGAACCCATGTCTGTGTTGCCCAGGCCCTGAGGACTGGGAGGGAGGGAGCCTCAGGGGAAGCGGGGCCCCGATGCTGCTCCTGGTGAGAAAATCCCACTCGTGTCAACATCCTCTGTGGCTCCGCGCTTTCCAGTCCCAAGAGCCAGTCGGAGGGACTGCAGTTTAGCCCCTCCATCCAGCCACACCCTCATTCAGTCAGTCATCCATCCATCTGCCTATTCCTTTGTTCATGCATTTATTCATTTCACAAGTTGTTATTGGTTATAAGACAGAGCATGCTAGAATCTTGTTCTAGACCCTGGCAGGGACACCAAGATGAATGAAGAACCAGTGGTTTTGGTGATTGCCTGCTTCTGGCTCCAGGGTTTTAAAAGTTGGCTTCTTGGGAGGATAAACACAATTCCTCCCAAGTCCCAGGGCAGCCACCCTGCTCTCATGGAGTTTTGAGTGCAGAGGACACCCCAAAGGAGGGAGGTGAGAGGTGCTGAGAAAGAGATGAGAGTTCTGGGCGGAGACCTGGGCTCTGGTCCTAGCTCTGGTGCCTTCACATGCTGTGCCCTGGCAGGGTTACCAGATTTAGCACAAAACAAAACTAGGACTCCAAGTTCAATTTGAATTTCAGATGGACAATGACAATTTTGGGGGGCATAAATATATCCCATGCAATATTTGGGACATACGCTAAAAAATTTTGTTGTTTTCTGAAATTCAAATGTATCTGGGTATCCTGTGTTTTATCTGGCAACCCTATGCTCTGGATGAGTGGGATGTCAGACCTTCTCTCGGCCTTCATTGCTTCAATACCATGGGGACGAGGAGGTGGGCTAGGGAGAGCTGATGACTTTCTAGGGAGGCTGCAGATTTCCCACCATCCCCAGGCCCTACCCCACCTGATGGGCAGGACTGACACTGCCAAAGCTGTGGAGACGAGTTGAGGTGATGGATAAATCAAGCCTGTGCTCATGGAACCCCCAGGTTCATCCTCACTCTGATGGAAAACAGGGAAACAGGCCAGCCTGACTGACCACTGGCTGCCATTGCATGGGAGAACCAGCATCAGGATGGTCATGGGTCACCAGAAGTCCCCTGCCAAAGAGGACCTGGGAAGTCTGTCCATATCAATGCTTTCCCTGCTTCTAGTCCAACCCTGCCCTTGACTGCTGCAGGAAGCCAGAAATGGGCAAAGGCGTGCCAAGCTCACACAATGTACAGAGCCAGAAGCAGCCCTCTAGTCACCTGACCCCTTGCCCTGTCCCTTTTTCCCAGCAGCCCTTGGGAGAACAAATTCCTGGCCCTGTGCAGTGTTCTCTGAGGCCATGAGGGTTTGAGGCAAGCTACTCAAAAGGTAAATGACGCATGTCTCTGAAGCCAGTCTGGCCTGAAGTCTCACTTACTGCTTTGAGCGTGAAAAATTCCATATGCCCAACAGGCTGATTAGCCACACAGAGATGGGAAAGGGGGTTGCAGATTGCCAATCAGGAATCCATATTAACCAGAGATCCAGCGATAAAAAGCTCAGCTGAAAGAAATTAAAAAGCTCGTGTTTTTAAACACTGCCTTCTGACAGAGGAATTTTTCTAGCTGCAAGTGTGTGAGTGGCAAATTTCAGACACTAAAGTATTGACAAAAACAAACAATCCAAAGCTGAAATGCGGGAGGCCTCCTGGGTCTGAAAGAAATCTCAGTGAGGTCCCCCTCTCCCTTGCTTTGGTTTGTTTCTTAAAAAATGCAAGTAACAATACTATCTGACAGAAGATCCTTCCACAGTCTGGATGCCTCTCACCCATTGTTTCTTTGGAAGAATGTTGTGTCTTTAAGTGTCTGCATGTTGGCAATCGTTAGGAGGAAAGAGCTCAGCAGAGTTTTATTTATTTATTTATGTCCCTTTTGCTGAATTCTGATGAAGCACAGGCAGCAGGCAGCTCAGCATCTGGCTTCTCAGAAAGATGGCTGTGTGGAGAATTGGAGGCCCTGGCTCGAGACACAGGAACGTGTGGGGGGGTCTCAGTGCAAATGGTAATTCCATTTTCCCAGCAGTTGGTGCTTCAGGGAAATCTCTAGCTTCCCCTGGGGACATTTTCCCGGGTCTTGCTCAGGGCCCCTGTGCTCTCTGCTTGACCCTGGGCAGGCCGTGTGGGGAACCTGGGGGTCAGAGCTGAGAGCATTGCTCACATGTGTGTATGTGGGAGGGGGTATAGGGGGGAACACAGATGTCAGGCCAAAAGAAGGTGGTCAGACTGGTGTAGATTCTACAAGCCACGTCCTCTGAAGGAGGATGGCAGGATGCAGAGATGTTTAGCTGGGGGTGGAGTGGGGGACTCTGACCCAGGGGAGCCCAGCCTTGGCAGTCTCTGCACCTTTGAAGGGTCATCATGGAACAGGGGGAAGAAACTGTATCAACAAGGAAAAGAGGGGCTTCTTTTTATGTTCAGATGGCATCATGGGCCATCAGAATTGGGTAAAAAGTTGGAACGTTGGTGCTGTGAATGGAGTGAGTGCCCTTTACTTTGACAGGACGCAGAAGGTGTGTGTGGGGGGATGGTTTGCAGTGACATTTAGTGTACACCTACTAAATGTGTGCTGGATTCCGGCCAGTTCTTTGTGCATATGCTACCCACCTTGAACCTTTCCATGGCCTTTGCGGTGGGTATACCTTATACTCATTTCACAGAGGGGAGGCTGGAAGACATATCAGAGCCAGAATCCAAATCCCTGCCCCTTCTGAGCCAGGCAGCTGCCACTGCAGAACTGGCTTGGTGGAGATGATGTGGGTTGTCTCAGTTGGCCAGGCTACAATGGCAAATACCACAGAGTGGAGTGGCTTAACAACAAGAATTTATTGGCTCAGGGTTTTAGAGGCCAGAAGTCCCAAATCCAGGTGTCGGCAAGGTCGCTTTTTCTCGGGAGTCTGTAGCATTCCGGAGCTGGCTTACCACAATCCTTGGGGTTCGTTGACTTGCACGTGGTGGTGGCCTTGGCCTCCTCCTGTGGCTTTCTCTGACTAACTGCATCTGAATTTCCTCTCTCTATAAGGCCTCGGGAAATACGGATTAAGACCCACCCTGATTCAATTTGGCCACACCTTAACTAATAAGATGTTCAAAAGGTCCTAGTACAAATGGGCTCCCGCCCACAGGAACACCACTTGAGACCTGAACGAGTCCACCCCCACTTGGCGAGAAGGTGGGGCGAGGGTGTCCTTCCGAGCCCTGAGGGCTGTGCCTCCCCTGGCAGCCTCAGCAGGCTGGGAAGAGCCCCTGCTGAGCAAGCCTTGGGCTTATCTTGCCTCCCAGCTGGCGGGCGAGGCATCTGCCCACTTACCCTGCCCGTTTCATAGCCAATGGGGATGCTTCAGTGTCTGAGTTTTGGGGTGGTGACAGGCAGAGGCTCGATCCCTGGTTTTGTACTTCTTAGCTGTGTGATGTGGAGTGAGTAGCCACACCTCTCCCTGCCTCGGTCAACCTGGCATGGCTGTCAAAAAGGTGCACTAACTCTGGTACGTGGGGTGATGAAGAAGGGACCCCAGGACTGCCACAGTCCTGCTCACCATCTGCTGAACCCACAGATGTTCACACTCCACAGCAGGGACAGCAGCTCTCTTTCACGACAGAGCCAGGGCCTGGAACCTGAGTGGGAACCTGGGTACCCACTGAGCATCTTCGGAGGCCTGGACGGGGCTTGCTGAGAGTTGGCAGCTCCTGGGCTCACCTGTCCTGCGTGTACGCTTTCACCTCCTGAGAGGAGGCACCAGGCCCAGACTGACTCTCTGACTCTTGGGAAGAAACTGAAAGGCGAAGGGTCCCAGCTACACTGCTTTCTACTATGGCCCGAAGGTCATCACCTTCTAGGGAACAGGTCATCTGTGTCCTTTTGGCTTCTGCACATTTATCTCACATCCACCCCATGGGACCTCACAGGCCAATCTCTCCCCCAGCTTGGGGACAGGTCCTTGGATGATTTGGAGACAGTGCTCTTTCCCTCAGCCCTGCAGCCCAGACCCCTGTGCTGCCCCATTGGGGGATCTCTACATGCCCCCCACTACCCACTTGCCTGGCTTCTGGCTTCGCCAGCACACAGCCCTATGACAAAGGGACCATTTCCTTGACAACAAACCACCCAGAAGTCCAGCCACTCCCCAGGATTGCCCAATCCAAGAGAAAAACACAGTCAATTTCATTTCCCTGGCCCCAGCTTCCCCATTCCCCAGGCTACCGTGGAGCGATCCCATTTTTAAGACAAAAGCACATTTATTTCCTCTTCAGTAAAACCTAGAAATAATCTTAGATTCAGAGAATTAAAATAATTTGTCACACAACAACTTGGTCGTCAGGCTGGCCTGGAACCTGGACTCCAGCCTTCCTGCCCTGGATCCTTTCCCTAGAACCTTCCTTCCCCTAGATCCTTTCCCTATCCAAAAAAACATAATCTGAATTAACACAACTGCCCACATGGGGGTGACCAGCTGGCCCATCAGCCTTGGGAAGGGCCTGCAGCTGATGAGCCACCAGTGTATGACAATGGCCTGGCACAGCATCCACTGTGGAGCATCCTCACTGAGAACACAGAAGTGGAGGCAGGACCACTGGGCCCTCCCAGGGCTATGGACATGCTGGGCCTTTGTCCACCTGCCTCGGCTCTGAAAAATATGGAAGTCCCTTCCACCAGCCCCCGAAGGTCCCGCAGCCCAACCCATCTGAGAAGGAGAGGAAAAACAGACACGGTCCCCTCCCCCAGAAGAAGGCTGAATCATTCAGAAAAGCAGATGCAGAAACCATCTGAATTGCCCACGATATTCCAAAATCCCAGTCATGTTGCCTAGAGAATTCCTGCCCGGGAGACCTGCAGCCTGGGGAAGGTGAGGCACACCTGTGCAGGTCCACTTTGGCTTCGAACAAGGAGATTGGAGCATTAGCCAAATGCTCTCCAGTTCCCTTTCATTTGTAGCCCCTTTCTCCCCCCTTCCAGCCCCCTGCTCCGTAGAAGTTAATTCTTTTAAAGCCATATTTAAAAGAAAATCCTTCAGAATCCTGCCTTTGTGAAAAGCCCTAGAAATAACTTGCTGGGAAGCATCTCTGTCTGATACTTACCACCTACAGAGAAAATGGTCCAATATGTCAGGCAGTTTGGCATCTGGAGATGTTCGGAGAGGGCGGCATGGAGTGCAGAGCAGGGGAATGCTGTGCGTCGTGGGGTCCTCTGGAACTGCACACCCAGCAGGTGGGGTGTGCGGCGCTGATCCACTGAGGATCTGGGCTCAGATGTTGCCTCTGCCCCTCTCTGGCCTTGTGACTTTAGGAAAGGCAGGTGACCCTCTGGACTTCGGAGGCCTTATCTGTAAATGGAGCTAGTCCTAATACGACCTTGTCCTCAAAAGGTTATCATTGAGGGGGGTCAGAAGGAAGCCCAGCTGGGTCAAGGATGCTGAATGAGTGAAAGGTCCCCCAGGTGGGCAGAGGAAGGACTGGAGGAGCAGAGGGCCAGTGGCAGGGGAAGGCATGGCCAAAGGAGACTCCTTTTGAACTGGGCTGGAAGCAGGGGGTAGGATATCTCTTGGAGAAGAGGAAGAGGTTGGTCTGGTGAGACAGGGGGTTAAAGCAGAAACTGCTCCTGGCTCTGAAGTTGGGATAGGAGTGGGGGTGCGTGGGGATTTTCTCTCTTTTCCTCCTGTTGTGAACCAATGATCTTCTCTTGGACTTAGTGGTTCTGGTATCAGGATGTGCTAAGTTAAACTAGCACCCCTCATAGCAAAGATGGGAAACAGAGGACCAGAGAGGGGCGGGGCCTGCCAGAGGCCCCAGAAAGGGGAGTGGCTGAGTTGGGCTTGGCTGTAGGTCTCCTGCCTCCCAGCTGGAATTTGCCGGCCCTCTGTCCCCCTCAGGGAGCTGTGGCCCTGTGAGAACATGAGGCCTTGTGATGGTGGCTGGAATCTAGTGTTGGGCCAGCTGGGCTCATCCTCCTCATTTCCTTGTAAAAAATGGCCAGAGGTACTGGGGTCAGATGGGCAGCTGGGGGCATCTGGGTTAGGTGGGGAGAGGAAGGATGGACCAGCCCTGGCCCTCTCTGGGCGGTGGCATGTGTACCTGGCTTTACTCCCTGGGCTTTACCTGCCTCATCTGTAAAATGGAGCATGGTTCCTACCTCCATAGGGCTGGTGTGAGGAGTAGTCACTCATTTAACAAATATTAATGGGGCATCTATACTGAATGCCAGGCTACTGGAGCTGGGAAAGAGCAGTTAAGGAGACAGGGGTTCCGTGCTCACGGGGCTTCCACTCTCTAGGCAGAATATAGAGACAAGTTTAAGAGAAACACACAGGATAATTCCACATTGGGTGACTTCTCTGAAGATAATTGAACAGAACAATGTGAAGGCGTGTGAATGGGGTGAGATGAGAGGGAGGCAGGGCTGGACAGTGCTTCCCAGGTTGTAGAAACAGCAAGTACCCAAATCCCAAGGTAAGACCCAAGTGGCTGGAGTGCAGTGGTAACAGGGAGCAGAAGCCAGTGGGGTGGCGGGCCAGGACCCCACCCAGTCTCTAGGAGCTGCTCGAGTGCATTCGGGCTGTATCGGATGCATCAGGCTAATGAGGAGCCCTCCTGGGTGCCCTGCCCTTCCCAAGCCCAGGCAGGAATCTGGGCAGTAGCGGGCTTGCATGTGGTCTCTCTCTGAGCACAGGTGCCCAGCCCAGACCTGGCAGGGAGATGGAAGCTGGTGTCTGAGCACGTCTGCAGGGCTGCGAGCTCTCAATTTGTCTCTGGTGGGTGGAGAGGAGAAGTACACAAGATAGAGCAGAGCGTGATGCCAAGGGACAGGGAATACAAACTGCCCACATAGCCTGTCCTTGCAGCCTTCCCACAAAACACAGGCACTCCAGTGGGGGTAAGTCACAAAGTCCCAGGCAGTGATAAAGCAGAGCAGGAAGAAAGAAATCCATAAAACAGAACTGCTTCCTTGGCTCAGGGGTTCTGAAAGTGTGCTCTGCTAAACACCTGGTCCCTGCACGGGGCAGGAATGCACCAAGATGAGCAGACACTCTTGGTTGTCTTCCTACTTGCATTTCCCTCCTTCTTTCTTTATAAGATTTTTTTCCAGGTAAAAAAAAATCACCTTTAATGGGCTTCAGGTGAGGCAGGCTCCAGTGTAGCCCTTGCCCCAAGGGGTAAATCATGATTAGTTTAAGCCAGACATTCCCAAACTTCCTCTGTTCATGATACCCTTAGTTTCAGTAACTTTTTTCACAGTCCCTCTAAGCCAAAAGAAATACCTAATACTTGTTTATTAAATAGTTAGGCCTAAGCATTGAGACCCTAACAGCTTACTAGCCAGCTGAAAAAACAATATGTAAGAACTGAAAGGGGAAAAAAAATCACAATTTCAGTTTCTTCATAAATAGCCACAATATTTACTAAAGGAATATGTGCAACTGTTGGGCACAGCACAACCTCTCAAACTTTGGATGTGAATCAATACCATGACCCTCAATTCCATTTCCACATTGATTTTCATGTGATTTTTAATGATTATTACGGCAACAACTGAAAACACAGCTTCTCAAACATATATCATCAAAGGGAATGTGTGATCTGATGTTGGACCTATGAACCACCTTGTACTAGAAGTTCCAAAAGATGTCCACCCTAGGGTACCTCAGCCCACACTTTGGGAACCATGGGTCTATGGTGATCAGTGATTGATTTAGGCAGGGGCATGTGGCATGACTCTGACCAATGAAATGTGGAGGAAAGTCTTTGGGGGAAGGTACCTGGGAAAGGTTTTCTTTACTCTATAAAAGAGATGTTTGGGAAGACTCAAGCTCCCTCCCACTGCTGCCTATTATCCTACCTACATGGGAGGTCTGGACCTGTCACCTCCATCATGGGTCTGTAAGGCTAATTATCCCAAGGAGAATACTCCGAGGATGACAGAAGCCAAAGATGGAGGTATGTGTCCTTTGATGACATTGTTAGGCTACTGAGTCCTGGAGGCGCCCACCTCTGGACTACTTGTTGTGTGAGAGGATACCTCCCTGCGTAGTTTAATCTACTCAGAGCTGATACTCTGATCACTTGCAGCCCAAAGCATCCTTACTGATACTCCAGCAAAGCACGTGTGGGAAACACTGGGCTTTCTATCCTCCACTAGGGTCATGTATCAAAGCCTCTATGAAGTCCCACAATGTTCTGCTTACTTTTGTTTGATGCAGGGTTTGCCAAATTTAGTTGACCGAGGAAACCTTTTTTCCACAGAACCCAATTACCATCTCACAGGACACTTGTGTGCCAAGAAACACACTTTTGAAAGGGATGCCTTAGATCCCTCCTCCCTGCCCCCAGCCCCTGCCCACGGCCAGGAGCTCATCCACGCAGACCCCCACCTCAGCAGAGCACCAGGGCCCACATGTGTTTCTGTTCAATGGGGGAGACTAAATGAAGCCAGATGTACCTGGGCAGCCCACAGGCAGAAGAAGCAATGATTTAATGTCCTAACTATGCAGGGATTAGCTTGCCAGAAAGCTCGCCTGGAGGGGCGGGGGACTTGCCCGACAGCCTGCTAATGGATTCAGCAGAAGTGGCTCGGTGGGGAGTGCATGGCCGCTGGGCCCGTGACTGCCCACACGACTGATGTTGCAAAACATCTCCGGGTGTCTTGGGTGGTGGCCTCAGCGTGTCACGTCTGCTGAGGCTCAGGACCTTGAGAGTGACCATCCCGGGCAGGGACCACCAGGCTGTGATGTATCCTATTCCTTCACCACCCATTCTGGAGGCCCCACTCCCCAGGTTCTTCTTGTTCTGTCCCGGCCTGGATGATATTCTATTCTTGGAGAGACTGGACCTTTTGGTTCAGACCCTCTGGATGCACTACTGTGGCCACTCTCACCATAGTGCTCCCCCAGCCAAACCCTCTGAGGCTCTGAGCTGCTCGGCCTGCCCTGGCCCCAGCTTCAGTTTCCCCAACCAGGTCTGCCTGGCCCAAGAGGAGGAGAACTCTGCTGACCATGTGCTGTGTGACTTGAGGCCATTCCTGCCCACTCTGGGGCGCAGAGTTTTTCCAGCCCACTGTTTTTCAAAAAGTCTCCCCTAGAACCCTTGGTATTCTAAGGAGGCACCATAGGGGGTGTGCTGGGGTGAGGAGGCATCCAGGCTCCTGAGCCCTGATTCAACCAGGACAGCTCTCTATTTATTCCTTTTATCTCTTGAGTTCCCATATAGGGTTTCATTGGAAGAAAAGGCTTTGTGGCAAGAAAAAAAAAAAAAGTCTGCAAATCACTGATCCTGTCCAGTCGTGCATTTTACAGATGAGAGGATTCGGCTTCTCCTCCCAGAGTTGACACCCCGGGATCCCTGGAGATTTGTGGGGAGAGCTGGACAAGGAGCGGCCAGGGTAGGGCAGGGGAGCGCAGCACACAGCCTGCAGAGGCGGTGGTTTATTTTCCCTGATGGTTTTGCCTGCCATGACCCTGGAGAAAAAGCCCTTTGAAACAGTCAGAGAGGAGGTCAGGCAGCCACACAAAGCTCGCTCCTCAAACTCTGGGTGGCTGGCGAGGAATCAGGAAGCAGGCTGGGAAAGAAACACAGCCTTGGCGGTGTAGCGCGCTGTCTCCACTCGGCTGGCGTTCGGAGGCCAGTGCTGGTACCTTCACGCCAGAGCTCTCAGTCCTTGTAACTGCCCTGAGGTGGCTCTTTTCATTCATTCCTGTCAGCGTGGATTAGGCAATGGGTGCCTCAAGAGATACATGAGGGCTGACTTCTCCATTGGACATGGGTATGGTGCTGACGGCATCCAGGACTTTCAGGTGCCCACAAAAATGTTTTCATTTCTGTTAAAATCAGAAGGAAAAAGTGGAATTTTAGGCTGAAGAAAATGTTTCAAAATATATTTATATTATGAAATATAATTATATATGTGTATATATATATATTATATGTGTGTGTATTTTATGTGTGCGTGTATATGTATTTTATGGAGGAAGGGGCCCAGGAAAGGAAAAGTACCTAGGGCTCACCAAAGTCATGAGGAAAGTTATGATTTGTCCCTGAGTAAGTGGCAGTGAATTTCAGAGCTTCCTATTTGAGTTCAGGCTCTTACTTTGCAACTATCTTTTTCCCCCTTCCTCCCTCCCTCTCTCTCTTCTGCCTTCCTTCCTCTTGTTTTTTTTTAGAGACTAAATAGAACACACTCTGCTTGAGAGACACCTGCTATCAGACGGGAGACTCCCCATTCTCCCCCGCTTTTTCTGTAGGGGCCGTGAGATGTAGCTGCTCTCCAGCACTGGACTCTGGACAGTTTTAATCTGCCAGAAAGAACACAAAGGGCCACTAGTGCTATGGGGGTGCACTCTGATGAGTCACCTTTCCCTTTGGATACTAGAGCCTGGCGTTGGTTAAACGACCTTCCAGATGTGCAGTTTTGTAATTCATGGGGCCATCAGGGAATGGTCATGTAGGTAACATCCAGCTCTGTGGGCTCATATTGCAGGATGAGACCCAGGTGTTAGAGACCCCTTCCCTACCTGCTCTGGCATTCCCTGTGCCCTTCTGGCTATCTTGATTTAAAATGGCCAGACACGGGCGGTTTCTTGATACTTAAAGGGCTCCATTTCTTTAGGACTGAAAAGAATTCCCTAGTCGCCTGAATCTCCAGAATCCTTGATGTTTTATTGGGGTCTTGTAAGGAAAGGGGGATTAGAGACTCAGGGTGAGAGCTGCAGCCACCCCTGTTTTAATGTACATGGTGAACCTATTCTGCCGCCCTTGAAAATTAAATGTTACTTTCAAGCCTGGACATCCTTGTAAGCTTTGTGACTTTTATGTTAAATGAGGCCTCCTGAGCTTAATCCAAAAATGAAAAGGAGGAGGGAGAGGTGGAGAAGGAGGGGCCAGGTCTGGGAGCTGGATTCCATTTTGTTCTGCTCTGTGGGGCAGCAGCCTTACTTTCTCTGGGGCCTCTGACCCCAAGTCACGTATCAGTGATTTTGCCCCCGTGGTTGTGCTTCTACTCCTTCGTGGGTCTTAGAGTTTTTTTGTGTCAGACTCAGGGCATGGGTGGCAATCATTCCAGCGCTGGACCAGCTCGACCTGGGCAGGATGGGCAGAGGCTGGGAGGTAGGCTAGAGCCTGGTGTTCCTAACCTGAGAGAAAGCAGGCGGCGGGCAGGAGGAAAGGGGCTCTGGGTCTCCAGGCAATGTCTTCTGCCAGCAAACAGAAGAGCCTGGGCCAGGAGGCTTGAGATCTGGGGTTCAGCCCTTCCTCAGAGACTCGTTTTACCCTCTCTGGACCTCCATCTCCCCATCTTCTGAATGAAGGAGATGGACCAGACAAATTCCTTGGTGCTCTCCATGTACCAGTGATGGGGCACGGTGCTGCAGATGCACAAGGACAGCAAGACAAACCCATGGCCCTCCTGGGCCCCCATAACCTGCTCCAAGCCAGGTATGCACTTACTCATTTCCCCCACCTGAAATATATTTCTTTTACTTTTTTTCTCGCTAAGAAAGCGGTTTGTGCCTATTATTTAAATATATATACAGAAAATACAGCCGAGAAAAACAAAAGCAGAAATGGTCCCCATAAATCTCACACCACCCAGAGATGACCACTGTTAGCACCGTGGTGTGTGTGCTCTCAGACTGCTGCCACTGTGGATGTGTGTGCTTCAATACAGAAACAAAATAGAAGCTTAGACAGTTTACCTTGTCAGTCCTTGCAGCCACAATGTGACGTGGTTGGTATTCTTATTTTCACTTTCCACATGCAAAAACAGAGACTCAAAGAGGTTGGGTAACTTTCTCAAGGTGGCAGGAGTGGGATTCAGTGTCAAATCCAGTTGGTATCGCACCCGGGGCTCTCTCAACACCCCCATCTGTGAGGGGGCCAGGCGGGCAGGCAAGAAATGGCCTCAAGCACTAACCAGACCCCACGGGAGCCAGTGAGCGATGACCTTGCCTGCGTCAGGGGTCACAAAGGAGGTCACACCTGAGCTGTGTCCTCAGAAACGAGGTGGATGTTTTCAGTTGGAACTGCAGAAGGAAAAGTGTGCAGGCCCAGCTGCAGAACAAGCAAAGTCAAGAGAGGAAATGCCCACCAAGTCCACGGCGCCCTCCCTCAGGCCAGAGGAAACAGCCCGGGCAATTGGTTGTGTGTTGGGGAGGTGAAAGGGAGGGGAGGTGGCAGGAGGTGAGATGGCTGCAGTTAGGCTGGGGAGGGCCGTGCAGGGCAATCACATGCTACATTCAAGTTTTCTGCTTCAGAGGAACTTTTGAGTGTTCTACAGGGGATATGAATTATGAATGGATTGTTTTGGAACACTGTGGAGGCCATATGGAGTATGGGCCAGGGCAGGAAGTTGATCATCTGACTCTTTGATCTTCAGTCTGACCCCAATTAGCACCTCAGGGTAAGGGTGACAGGAAGAGGGGAAATTCAGGTCCCAGGGATTTGGGGAAGATTCCTGGACCCCCAAACACCCATCCTATAAAAACACTTCTCATGGGCTAACAAGGAGCAAAATGATACCAGGGATGTGTGTGGTGGGGCTGCTCATGAATCCCACTTAGAGGGAATAAGTGGGGAGGGGTCATGAGGGCCTGATTAAACTGTAGTGAAGTCCACAGTGTCTCATTTCCAAAACTCCACTCGCTGTCTGTACCGACATCTGTTTGCTTCATCTCCAACACGAGGCGGGGTCCCCTCACTGCCTGGGCCTGGGTTGGCATTGTTTAAGTTTTCACTTGGGTGGTTTTTGTTTAGGAGGATTGATGTCCTTTGCTCCTATCAGCTGAGTCAGCCACTGACTCCACTTTCGAAGAGACCCATAGATGTTGGGAAGGACTGGGGATGGGGCAGATAGAGGGTTCACACTTTCTAGGATACTGGGCTACCAAGGGCATCTACCCACCAAGGACCAGAGCTACGCTTATGCCAGGTATGTGCAGATGAGAGCGTGGAGTCAATGAGTGGGTGACAAGTGGGGAAAATGTCTGTTGACAAGTGTAGGTGAGTGACTGAATGAGAGAATGAATGAGTGGACGAGGCCAGGTGATGTTGCAGTAACAAATAAACAATGAAGGATTAGTTCTCGCCTGTGCTATGTGTCCTTGGAGAAGCAGCCTCCAGGATGGGATTAGACATACATTTATTAGGAGAAATGCCTGTGAAGGAAAAGGTGGGGAGAGAGCAGGAGCAGGCTGGAAGAAGCTTCAACCACAGTGCAGGTCTGAAACCTGTGAAAGGAGAGAGGGAAGGAGAGATTAGATGGGAAGAGCCTCAGACTGCAGCTCAGTGCTGAGAAAGTTTAGACCATGTTGACAGGGAGCCCTCCTGCCCCCCATGCAAAGTTGCCCATCAGAGGAATCCCAAAGAATTGGCCTGTTTCTAGCATCCAAGCCACGATGAGGATGGCTTTGTTGTGGGGAGCAGCCCAAGAGAAGTGTGGCTAGACACGAACATGGTAGATGCAGGGGGGAACAGCTGGAGGCTGTCAATCAGCTATGCTCCTGAAGCAGGTCTTCACCAGGGGAGATCTGAGTGGGATACCTGCAAGACAGCAGCAGCTGGCTAAGAGCTTGGCCCCATGTGCCCCCTCACTCTGGGATCCAGGCTGTTTGCAAAACCACTGCCTGGAACATTGCTGGTCACCATGAGAAAGAAAAAGAGATACTCCGGAGTCTCACACTAGCAATCAAATCCTCTAGTCCAGAAGTGCAGGTGTCAACTCCACTCATTACTCATTGGCTAGAGCTAGTCATGTGACCCCAAAAGGCCCCAGGAAGTATAAGTCCACATCCACTTAGAAGAGGGGAGAGCTGGAAATATTTCTAGTGCATTACTGTCTACCATAGTACATGAGGAAGAAAGCGAATGAATGAATGGATGAATGAGTGGCTGAATGAAGAGATGAGTCAATGGAATTATTGAAGGAAGGGAAAGGGGAATGAAGGTGAGAGGGAATCAAGGAATGAAGGAATAAATGAACAAGTGAATAAATGAATGAGTAAGAGACTAATGAGGGATGAATGTGGAATGAAGGATGAAGTGAAGAGTGGGTAAGATGTGAGTGAATGAGTAGACATGAGAAAAGCTAAGCAAATGAGAAAGGATTTTGGGTCTCATTTGCTTTGGGAGGGCAATAAGCAAAACTCCCATCTTTTCTACCCCTCATCTCCCACTAAAGTCAGGCTGAGCATTTGTCCCAAGAATTGCACCAGCCATCCCCTAGATGGTACTGCAAAGGCATCCACTCTCAGGGCCACTGGGAGCTGGAACAGTGGTCAGGAAGAAAGAGCCAGGAAAGGACAGCCCTTTTTACCCTCTGACAGTGGAGCAGGGTCTAGAACAGCCTTGTAAATCATTGTCTGGGGCTAATGAACTCTGAGTGTGCTTTTTACAAAAAGGAGGATGAAGCCTTCCCACATGCTGTCATCTGGAGGTATCAGAAATGCCCTTTCCCCTCCCGTTCTCTCCAGCAAGCCTGAAATACACCCAGTGATTTTTGGTTTAAGACTTGCCTTCTAAGAGGTCTTTTCAAAGAAGGAAGCACATCAATAAACCTACTCACAATCACTGAAGGTTGACAATGAGCTTGGTACCGTGGGGGCTGCAGGGGTGGGGACCACTCAGTCCTGCCCTGGAGGACCTCAAGGGCTAGGTGAGGGCCCAAGGAATTATGACAAGAGTTACACAATGATCTTGGATAAGCTCCTTTCCACTTTGGGCTCAGTTTCCCCATCTGTAAAATGGAAGGGGTTTGGTCAGATCTTATTTTATAAGCGGTTACGAGATACTGTGTGAGTCACATAGTTAATTGGCTTGATCATTAGTGAGGGGCTGGGTTGCATGATTGAGTTTGTCTCGTACACAGGAAGTAGTGCCACCTTTGGGGTCTCAAGGCTGGTTAGGTGCTGAGCTAAACCGGACTTCTGGGTCTAGTCCTGATTAAAAGGTTAGTGAGAATAGCTTGGACTCGATTCAAGGATTCTCTCACTACTGTTTTTTACTGAATGGTATACAAGCAGTGCCAAGGATTGAACGTGACACCAAGATTCAAAGGGGTGGACCTGGACCCCATGCATCTTTAATTTCTAAGTGCACCCCAAATTTTGGACTCAGCAAATCCTACGTGAAGTGGGGAATCTGCCAGTGCAGAAGAGCTCAGTGCTTCAGGCTCACTGCCTTTTTCCGTACACTTTTTATTGAAGTATAACATATTTGCAGAAAGGGGCACGAATCATTAAGTGTCCAACCTGATGGATTTTCACAGAGTGGATGAATACATCCGTGTGACCTGGGACCAGATCAAGAAACAGAACCTGTCCAGTTGCTGGCATCCCTTTGAGTCTGGCTTCTTTTGCTTAATATTAAGTGTGTAAGCCGTATTCATGTTGGGTTTAGTTGCAGCTTGTTCTTCTCGTTGTTGCGTAGTATTCTGTGTGGGGTGCTGCCTTTAATACCTTGAGCTGGCAGCAGATTCAGGGGTCCACCTAGTATGTGTAAGGCAATTCCATGCTGCCTTATAGGTACAAACTTCTGCATTCTGTGTCTTACTGCATCATCAAGCTTACAGTTGGCCTGGGCATGATCTATTGCAAGTAGGAAAAACCAAGAGGGGAAAGGGGCAGAAGCCAGAGCCCCAAGCTTGACCTGCTAAATCCCAATCAGTAACACCCACTGGGGGTCGTGGAGTGGAGCAGCGGGCTAGGAGGGCCTGGAACAAGCTTATCTGGTCTCCACTGCAGCCACGATGGTGGGTGAGCTGAGAGCTCATTGAATCAGCGGCCGTCGTGTAGGGAGAAGACCTCACCTGGGGTGCGACTTCTGGTGACCTGGAAAACGCAGGTGTGCGCAGGAGAGACTGAGTAGAGGGGAGGGGCGGGGCAGGATCTCACCTGGAGGCAATGGATGCCACGGCCCTGAGTGTGCAGGTGGATGCAGGGACGCGGGGCAGTCCGGTGGCCAGGACTTGTGCGTCAATCAACTGGATGGGAAGGCAGGGAGAAGGAGTGAGGTGAGTGGCTGAATGACCAAATGTGGGCTTCTGGCGGGCTGGGCCCCCTTCTTCTGTGTGCGCAGGAGGTATTCAGGAAAACATGTAACATCCTTGCTGGTCGGAATTTCCCACGACAGGACCCGCAGACCAGATGGGGACGAGGTCCCTCCTGCCTGCCCACCTCATGGTGGCCACACTCAAAAGGACCCCGGGATCCTACAAGCTGTCGGGCAGCTGCAGGGATCTTGGCTGCTGCTCCGCAGAGCTTGGGGATCCAAATCTCCTCTTTGGATGCTGCTATCTTAATGAGTCCATTAGCTCGGTGCTGCTCCCTGGAGCGCGGGCAGAGGGATTATCCGGCTGCTTTGCCGCCTTCTGACTTCCCAGGACCACCCCTTTGGGACTCGATCCAAGCAAGTGATTGATCCCATCATCAGGCGTGAGGAGTCAGTAATTCTTCCTATCCTCCTCCTGTGAGCCTCCTGTGCAGATGTCCAGCCCCAGTGAGGAGGCGGGGGGTGGGGGGTGGGGCGCAGAGGGGCAGGGGGCTGGGAGCACAGGGCCTGGCTTCCAGCCTGGGTTCTGCTTTGGACATGGAGTGCGCCAGGGGCATGCTCTGCCTCCCCATCCGGAAAATGAGGGTGCAAGCTACCTTTCTGCTGGAATCCTTCTAGGTCTGGCACCCTCTGAATAGCGGTGACCAGAGGGACCCCCGTTCAGCTGCTAGGTGCTGAGGATGGGCTGTGTGGCCATTTGTCGTGAGGGGAAATGGACGGCCAGGAGAAATGTGACATGCCAGCCTCCAGGGGCCAAGCACCAATTAAGCTGAGTAGTGGTGGCCTTTCTTGGGCATATGGGGAGGAAGGGGAGGAGTGAGGGGTAAGCCAGAGAGAGGGGAGGGCAGAAAGATGCATCTCCTGAGATAATACTAATAACAAGAAGAGCCACCTTTTATCAAGGCCTTAGTCTGTACAGGGCACAGCACTAGGTCTTTACATTATACACCACCTCATTTAATCCTCAATGTTAATGATACGTGGTTCAATGGGGACAAAGCCCCAGACCCCAGGGAGTCAGAGGGTGGAGGCAGGTTTCAGTGCCAGGCTTTGCAGGAACCCTCCTGCTCCTCCTCTCCTGGGCCCTTCAAAGGTAAAAGGTGTAGGGGCTGCTATGCTCCCAGTTAGTCCTCTGCAGGTACCAGAGGTCCTGCCTCTCCTCTTTGGAGCTTGCTATCTTAGATGGTCATGGTAGGATGGTCCTGAAGCTTCAGTAGGTTCAGTAGCTCTGAATGGTGGGTCAAATGCTCACGTGTGCAAGAAGTGGATTTTTCTCAATTTTCCTATAACAACTCGATTTCTGTTTCTGGTTCCCATTCTACTCAGGTGACCGACACAGGACCCTTTCTCGGGTTGTGGGAGTCTTGGGAGCTCATACAGTTGTTTGGGTGGGGTGGGCCTGGGGCCCACAGTGCCTCCTGCCATTGCCTGCTCTGTCTGCAAGTCCCCTCTGGCTTGGAGGCATTCTCTTTTCCTTCCAGGCCAGCCCTGGGCACCCTAGAATCCTTCTGATGCTCCTGCCTCCCAGTGGGACTGAAGCTGCTCGCGAACCTGCCTGCCTGCTGCTGCTTATTTCCAGGACCTTGCCTCCTCCCCAGCTCTGCCTGGGCCATGGGGCACAGGCTTTCCTCTTCTCTATCCTACAAATCTCTTTGGGTGTTTGGCTGCCTTCCTAGGAAGGGTGTTCAGAGCTCATCTTTCTGGGACCTTCGGACTGCTCCATTCATATCACTTCCTTCAATTCTCCCCCCAACCTCTAGGCCCCCAGGGAAACCCAGATATGGGTGCTGGGAATATTTTCAAGGCCCATCAAGCCTTTCCATTTCCCAAAAGGATGGCTTTCTGGAATGCCACAGCAAGAAAAAGATGTCTAGTTTCTCTGTTTCCATGCCTTCTCGGAGGCAGTGAGACAGACCTTAGGCTCTTCAGGAATCAGGGCCTAGGGGATGCTCATACCTGGAGAAAACTGGGTAATAATTAGAATGTTAGCTTGCCACCCTTTGCATGTGTAAAGACAGAGGCAGACGCCAGGAGGGGAAGGGAGGGGATGGAGACTGGGAGAAGGGCCGGGGGCTTCCTCGCGTGACCCCTCACCAGGGAGCTTAGGCAGGTGTAGGCACCCTCCCACAAGAGCAGACCAGGGCAGCCCCTCGGGGAGGGCTCAGATGTCCCCTTAATCAACTCTGACCAACAGGCCCCGCCAGCAGAAGGAGCATCCCAGGACCCCTGCCAGAGAGCCCCCAATGAGCTCTGACCCTCCAACTCTGTCACTGATTTAAGTAGATGCTACCTGAAATATTAAAGACCTGAATGTAGGGCCCATGCTTTTCCCACCTCCTGTCATTTTCTGGGAGGTTTCAAGTGGTTATTAAACACTGGCCTCCTCCTGGAGAGTCGCTGTGGAGACGGGGAAGGGTGCACAGCACGGAGCGGGAAGTGGGCTTAAAAGGCAGAGGGTGAGCACATGAGCTGATGTCTTCTCGAGCCTATTTGCTGCACGGGTGAGGGAGACTTGCCCCCATTTATGGCTGCTGCTTACTAGGTGCAGGGCACAGTACTAGTAAAAAGGTAAATCTGGCATAAAACATGGGTTCACACCCCCACCCACACCCCGGGGACCACCATATCTCCCAGGGAGGGGCCATGTGCAACATCAATTCTAATGTCATACCATGCCTGGGGGCCATTAACAAATGTTATGGGGACAAGGCGTTATGTGGTCACAAAGCCTGGGAACTACTGAGTCAAATGAGGGTAAGCATGCTTTATTATTGCAGGAAACTTCAGAGCCTTAAATATGCCTTTGTGTTTTGTTATCCTCCCAGAGGGAGCTGGAGAATCCAGTGCTCTCAGCTTAATTTACTCCTAACCACCCGACTCCTGGCCCTCCCCTCTGCAGGACTATGGGCGTTGCTTGTCTTCAGCAGCTTCTCTTTTGGGAAGCACAGCTCTGATGCCAGATAGAAAGAAACCCTCAAGGATAAACAGATAAGGGGTTCTCCTGAGCAGACAGTGGTTGGAGCCCATGGAGGAGAGCTGCTGGCCAGGCTGTGTGCGTCCTGGGGCTGAGGGAGGGTCAGGGTTCTGAGTGGGAGGCTTGGATGGGACAAGGGTCTTGCAGATAGTGGCAGAGCCTGGACCAGCGCTGGAAGGTGGAGTGTGAACAGCACAAATCCCATTTGTCAGAAGCCGCTACGGGTGTTTAAAAGGGAGAACCAACACATGAGGTCCGAAAAGGAGGTTAGCTCTGCAATTCTTCTGGTTCAGGTCTGATCATGGCAGAAGGCAGGGTCTTTGGGAGGAGGCCCTGATTTACAGACACTTAGCTACTGGTGTCCCGTGGTCCTCTGATTTCAGAAATGACGATGGATGCCTGGCAGAACAACAGGGGCTGGGCCTCATCTTTGTAGTAGATATTTTCTAACACTCCTTTTGGACAGGTGAATGGTCCCTTTCTCTTCTCTCAAACATGCTAAGATCCCAAAGAGCCCCTACTTTGCTCAAAAGCAGAGGGAAGAGGAAGCAGAAGCACATCTTTTAGATGCAGGAAACCTGGTTCCTTGCAGCTGAGAAAGCAAAACTGTTCATTAAAACCAATCTGGGATCTGGCCAAATGGGAGAGAGAGAGACTTGGGGCCAGAAGCCTCTGCAGTGTGAAGGAGCGATGTCGTAGTGGGTTATTTATAATCCACTCCTGGCACTGTCTGCCCCGCGCTCTCGGCTCGAGGAAAGCTCCCATCCCAGAGACCGACATCTGATCATTACAATTTTGTGTTTGAAGGCAGTTTTAGCCTCCTGCAGACACACATAAAATCTGCATCCGCCGCCCAGAATGGGGGACATAAAAATTCTTTAAGAGGGTTGTGGGCCTTCCGAGGATGGGAGCCAGGCTGTCACCAGCCTTGGTGCTGGGTCCGGCTCCTGTGCCTTTGCTCGCCTGGATCCTGCGGCAGGGGTGCCCTCATCTTTCCTCTCTGCTCGCTTTGCAGAACCCACCCCACCCTCCAGGCCCCTCCAGACCCACTCTCGCAGGGCCCCACCCTCTCTTCCCTTCCTAGCTTTGTATTCTCTCTCTGTGCGTTTTTCCACAGTTGATTTAATTCACTTGATGTTATATTGTGCTGCGCGGTCCCTGGTTGCCTCTTGTATATATAAGCCATATATCGAATGGGCTGAGCTCGATGGGGTACGAACAGGAAATGGCTTTATTTTTCTCCCTCTGATGCCTTCCAACATGCACTGCTGGATCTCCTTCCCCTCCCCTTGACTATATGGCAGGCACATACCGGTGCTCTCCAAGCATTTTCAGGCATAGAGCAAATTTCAGTCTCAGCTATTAAAAGAGGTCTGGGCCAGCATTGACATCCCACTTTTACACCAAGTTCTAAACTTCGGCTGCCCCTGCAGGGAGGGCCTGCCCAGGTCCTTACTGGAGACCTGCCTGGGCTGGGGCTGCGGTTGTCATCTGCTCGTCTCTCTAACTGCATGTCCGAATTTCTGCTTCTGGTTTCTCCAGGGTCCAGGTAAAGTGAAAGGGGGCTAGAGGAAAACGGACCCCATTTTTTTAGATGGCTGCTGGGCCTGAGTTGGTTTCAAGATCTCTGTTAAGGCAGGTACCCCAATACAGGGTATTTTTTGAGGTGCAGATATGTATATTGCACAGTCCTCCCTCAATTCCTTCAGTGGTCCACCCTGCCACCCCCGAAGTGGGACCCCTGATACTCACACTGCTGGAACCTTCTGTGGCCTCCCCTTGGCCCTGGAGCAGCTCATATTCTCTCCCCACAGCAAAAGTAGGTCTGCGGGCTGCTGTAGCTGCCCTTGGCTCTGACCCTGCTCTAGCCGGCAGCCCATCCTCAGAGTTCCCCAGGCAGGAAGCAGGCATAGTCCTTCCTGTCATCTGTGTCCCCCCACCCCAAACCCCCAAGACGTGTGATAAACTCTCCTGGAAGTATCCATGCTTGGGGAGGGGTTCTCCTGGGCTTCCTCCATAAAGCAAGGCCCTAATTGCCCCTCCCTGCAGGCACCCTATCTGCAGGAGTTCCTCTGGAGTCCCTGGCACTAGTCGTGTAGGAGGAGGGGAGCACTACAGCTATAGCATTTCATGTAACATAAAAATCCCCTCCTACATTCCTGTAAGCTTCCTCTCTTCTGTGTAAATAGGAAGTTCCAGGTGAGGAGGTGAGGCCAGTCTAGACGCCTCTCAACAAACAAGGGAGGAGAAGTTCTGGCAGCTCCCATTTGGAATACAGGGGTATTTAGGTTCCTTTTGTCAACTTAATCCATGACAAGAGTCCATTCCCATCCTGTAAGGTGGAAGAACAAGTCCTCTGTGTGGGAGGTCAGCAACCCCCTGACATGGGACCTCGTGCTCTACCTTTCCCTACGGTCACCAGGAGAGAGAGAAGCAGCAGAGCGGAATGGTTAAGAGCCCAGGCTTGGGGTCATCTGGACCCAAGTTCAAGTCCCTGCTCAGATACTGTCTCAGCTGTGGGTCTCAGGTAAGGGACCCAGCCTCCCCGTGTTTCCTCAGCTTTCGTGAGGGTGGATGCTGAAGGGGACAGTCAGGCACAGGGACACTTCCAGCCGTTGTCTTCAGCACTTGGGGGTCAGTCCCGACTCTCTGAGAATGATGAAATGTGGAGCTGACTCTCAACGAATGCTGTGGACCTTCTCCTGCAATGGCTGCATACACAAAGCTCAAGAGTCCCCGGCTGGATATGCAAAGACTTGTCCCTGAATCACATGGGATTGCTTGGAACTGATTAGTAAAGGAATAGGAGAAAGAGACCAAAAACAGATCAATAGCCTATTAGTTTCGTTAAGACATTCTGAGATGGCGGCAACTGACTTAGTACTTTGAAAAGCCCAGACCTAAATTCCTAGGGGATTTCTGCCCCCCACCATCCAATGTATCAGGCCAAATCAGCCTCACCCAGGATTTTAAAAATTGAATTACTCTTGTGTATTTAGCAGTGTGCTATGGTGCAGTCTCAGTGGTTGTTAATGTTGGCTCACATATTTTAAAGGCAAAAAAATTATTGTAAACCCCCAGTGTTGACTAAACTCATTTTATCATATTGTTTGTTAAATATATACAAACATAAATGTAGGTAGTATAAATTCCTTATGCTTTTATCTCTTACACAGCTGTAAAACCAAAACAATTACAAACTAAATGCAAACAAAACTATAAAACCATTAAAATTCAAATTAATGCATTAATTTAAAGTGACAGATGATGTTTTGCTGAAAGTTAGGTTTAATAATAGAAAGATGTAGTCCTGTTTAAGTAGACCATCATTGGAATTATGATCAATATTATTATTAGTTTAATCAAGAAGTTTTATCAGTGTTATTTTTTTCATTTACTATATGGACAAAATATTTTAAGCACAGACCCATGATTTTGATAAACCAATCAATTTAATAAAGCATCCCCAACATAATAAATATAAGAACATATGCTATTTACCAAGACCTTTTCCAGTCGTGTACCCTTACTGCTATCACTGTCTTGAAGGTTGATCCAAAGCATGGCAGCATCCACTCAGTCACCTGCTTGCAAAACGGTAACTGCAATTCCACCGGCTTCAGTGCAGAGCTGGCTGTGTGTGCCCTGTTGTGTCCCCTGCTGGATGACTCAACCCTCCCTGCACTCTTCTCTATTTGAACAATCGCTAAACCTTTGTTTGTACAGCAGTCCACGAAGTCATTTGGCCTTCATTTTGCGAGAACATGATAGTAAACCCAAATGCAAATACAAGCTCTGCACTTCTGAGGCATTATTTGGTGATGGCATGATTGTCCGCCCTTGATCCCAAATAGGCTCTCACTCATAATTTTTGAAATGAAGCCATCAATCAAAAAATAAATTCCCACATGCCTCACAGACCCCTGATACCACACGACATGGATCCAACTGTGAAATCCCTGGTGCAGTAACATGGGCTGTGGTCTGGGAATCCAAAGGTTAGAGTTTCCATTCCAGGGCCATCGTGGACCCACTGTGTTCTCTGGGTCCACTCCCCCCTCTAACGCTGCTCTTCACCTGCATGGGATCACTCATTGTCCTGCATTTTTGCCCTGATTTCACTTGATCACTCCACGAGTTCTGCATTACTGTTGTCAGTGGAAAAGAGGGGAAAATGAGGTCCAGCTACCCAGCTAGTAAGTGAGGATTTGGGAATTAGGAAGCAGTGTTGTCTGGCCCCAAAGCCACCACATGGCCATGTTTCATAGAACTGAGGCAGCCCCCAGAGCCCTGCCAGGTCTTTTAGGATATCCCCACACACTTTACTTTCCTAAGGGACCCATCTCCTGGGCCCCATGGCTCCTTTCCCCACCCCTCACCCATATACACACTTGGTCATGGAGCCCAGTTCTGAGGAAAGAGGATGATCGGCCTTGATTCAACCCTGCAAAGGCCCTGATGACCCACATCACCCCTCTGCTCAGCTCTGGGGTAATACCCTCTAACCCAAGGAATATTTTCCCAACTAAAACCCAGCAACTGAATTTTCTGGACATGAGAATTTATTTATTTATTTGTTTGTTTTGGTAAAAGTCTAAAACTCCGATCACAGTCATATATGTACTGACTTCCCTTGATAAAAGAGACAGAACTTCTTGGAACTGGAACTGTGCAGGATTCGTGGTTGCATTGTTATTGCCAAGGCTTCACTCCTTAGGGAAGAATCTTCAGAGAGCAGCAGCTCTCCAGACCCATGACCGCTGACCTCTCCAGTCCTCCGGGCCAGGGAGGCTGTAGCTGGGGCTCCTCCCTTTGGAAGCTGTAAGACTCCTCATTTTATCTCAGAAGCTCCTGCAGGCACCATCACTCTTGAGATCCTCCCTCTTTCAGACTTGATGTGTGTGTGTGTCTGCAGCCTTGACAAGTCGAGTGATATCCAGGGCACTCTGGGATTTTTTTCCCAGTAGGAAATTCTAGTTGTGCCTTACTGAACTATGCCCCTGAATTTGTTCTATTCTAATGCAACGAAGCAATCTTTAGGGAGGATCCCTTTAGCAACTCAACCCTCCTATGCCATGGATCTTAAGTTTTAAAAGATTTTCTTCTAATGAGAGTTGAAGTGTCCATGAACTCATGCTTTCAATTTTATGAAGCAAAGACATTTATACTTGACCATCGTAGATTCTAATTGGCATGTGGCTCATGCTTATGAGACCTGAAGAGCTGATAGGAGAACAGCTATAGCAAAGATGTTTGACATTAGTTATTAATGCACCCTTGCTCAGGGCACATGGACAATGATCATTCAGTTGTTTGAAATAGCGACATCCTGGCATTTGTGCATAGAATATACTTGTGTCCACCAATTCAATCTCGCGTCCCAGGAGAACTCTTGAAGAGCTAGGTCAAGGCAATTCCGGCTACACTTTGTTTGACTGCAGGAGAACACTGCAAGGTGCTGGGACCACAAATGGGGAGGCATGTCTTTGCTCTTGAGGGGTTCCTGATCCAAGAATCAAGTTAATAATTGGTCCTGAACAGTCTACTGAATGTTTTTCCTTTTTAAACTGGTTCCTAGATGAAGAAGGTAGATGGGGGGTAGGGACAAGACAGGGACCCCACTAAGGAGACCCTCCAAGGAAAGACTTGTGATTCCTGGGGACTCACTGTCACACCTCATTCAATATACAAAGTTCAGAGTGTCTGATCTACCCGGAGCTGCCCAGGGCTCGTACCAGTTGTTCCTGAAGCACAGCGACAGGGACGTCTTATCAATGAGCATCCAGTCCCCATGTGCCCATGGGCCTGTGTGTTAAGGCTGGCAGCCTGCCTCACCCTCAGCATTCTCTCCTGGATCCAGCTCCCTGGCTTTTTGTCTATGTCATAGGTTTGTGCTCACCTCCAACCTGAGAGCTTGCCACAGTTCCTGGAATCCCAACCTCTGTTCTCTTCCTCGCTGAGGCCTTTGGCCTGTACTCCCCTGAGCAGGTGCCCCATGAGCAGCACCTGGCACAGGTAGATGCTCAGTGGATATTTGTGGATTGACTCGCCAAGGTCTCTCTGGCTCAGCTAGACTGAGGTGCACTGGGCCGGCCAAGGCCAGACTCTGCCTGGCAAGGGCTCTGTCTAACTTTTTTCATCTTTGTTTCTTTTCTCAACACAGGCTTGGGCTGTCTCCCGAGAAAATCTTGGAGACAGATTCCCAGATGCAATTGTGTACTCCAATTGGTGCACAGCCTCGGTGTTAGACTCCCTCCAGCAGGAGGGGAGCAATCATTAGAAATATAAATTTATCACAGCCTCTAGCTCCCAGATGGTCACACTGCAAAGTCTGGTTTCCTGCACCTCTCTTGTCAAAGCTGAAGAAAGAAGGGCTGCCCAGGGCTCATCCCTGGGGCAGCATGACTGGGACACTATTACTGGTCACCCAGTTTCATGGACCTTGGACACCACAGTCCCTGAATTCTAAATAATAACGGAAAACCCAAGGTGGCCAGCCTTTCCTGGTCATTGCCTCTGAAACCTCCAAGTAGGAGGAGTCCCAGAGCCAGGAATCAATTGTGTGGTTGCAGGATCTGCCCGCAGGGAATGGGGGCCAGGGAGAAAGCCCAGAGGCCCCATCACATGTCCAGGGGGATTTGTGAGTTGGCTTTTGTTGGGGTGGAGAGCTGGAGCAGGTTGGCTTCCCCAGGGAGCAGATTCTGAAAAGGCAGTTTATTGTGTAGGATGATTATGAGGGAGTGCCCTAGGGACAAACACCTGTAGGAGGGAGGGGAGGCAGCAGGATTGGACCTTGCAAGCCTGATAGACTGCCTCACTGACAGCATAGCAGCGCAGGAGCTAAAATGGCCCACCAGAGCCATTTCATGTGGGCTTTTACCCACTCACTTCAATCAGTCCTTGGATATCAGCCATCCAGGGAAGGTCGTGACCTTGGCCAGGCAGTGCTCTGTAGCTGAGGCTATCCCTGAGGGGGCAGACAGCTGAGGTCTGTACACCAGGCCACAAGAACAAGCCACTTGGGTGGCTCTCCTTTGTGTCCATTATGGCAAAACCAATTGTCATCATGGGACTGGAAACCATGACCTGATTCTGAAATGAGAGTGAGGTGACTGGGGTTTGGTTTGAGGTCAGACCAACTCCCACCAGCAGCCAGGGGTCCAAGGATGGGACCCAACTCTCCAGGAAAGAGCTGGGAGTAGCAAGGACTAAGCCAGGTTCCAGGAAAGTTGGATGAGATTCTGGGGAGAGCAGGGTAAGAGGAAAAAGAACTACTTTCGACTGTACCCCCTGTATCTGGCCCTCGTACTGCAAACCAAGGAACAGGAGAAAGGCTTAATGGTTGGGTTCATAGGATGACTCCAGGCCCCTCTCATGGTATGGGAGGGAGTAGTGGGGGAGCTCAAAGCACCCCCTGCTCCTGCCTTGGGTCACAATTGAGATTTGTTGTAAGCATTCAAATGAACTAAGGCATGTAAAGTGCTTGGTCCTCAGTAAGCATTTGAGTATTGGTGGGTCAGGTTATTTTTTTATTCCATGCAGGGGCTATCCCTGAGGGGGTGGGTTGGGCAGAGATCGACCGCCCAGGTGCTGTATCCATCAGCTCCCTCTCTGAAGTTGCTGACTCCCAAGACATTTGGGAGGGCAGGGGGAATGCACCCTACGTGTGGAACAAAGAAAGCTTGTGATCATATTTCTAGTGGTTAAAAGGGTCTCTGACTTAATCTCTTCTCCCTCCTGGAGAACCACTGATATCCCCAAGTAATTGTTCATTTATTTAGTCAACAATCTTACCAAGCACACTTTATGTGCCAGTCACTATTCTATGAGTGGGGTAGTGCCAAGATAGACCTGCCTCCATTAGGCTTATATTTTAATAGAGGGAAAGAGACAAACAAAACAAACAGTACGTCAGATGGTAATAAATGCCGTGAAAACAATTAAAGTGAGGAAGGAGAAGAGGAATGCTGGATGGGCTGCCAGGTTTGCTGTTTTATACAGTGTAGCAAAGGAAGCAGTCTCAGAGAAAATGATACGTGAATGATATCTACAGATGTTTAGGAGAAAAGCATTGTGGGCAGATAAAAGGGCAAGGCAGTTGGAAGAAAGGGAGGGAAGTGGGTTCAGGGAAGTTGGTGAGGCTTCTACTCTTGGTCTGAGTGGGTCCAGGAACTATGGCAGAGATCCAGCAGGGGAGTCACGTGATCAGACTTCTGTTCCAAAATGATCCTGTGGCTTAGGGCAGAGGCTGGACCGAGGGTGGAAGCCAGCAGCCCAGAGAGGAGGCCACTGCAGAGCCATGGGAGAGATGATGGGAGAGGTGGACAAGGAACTGGTAGTGGAAGACTTCAGGGCTCAGATTCTGGATCTGTTTTTACAGTGAAGGTCACAAGATTTGGGGAAGGATGGGATGTGAGCTTTGAGACAATGAGAAGAGTCAGGGTTGACTTCAATGTCTTTGTGCCCCCAAAATGCTCAGGAGTCAGTGGCCTTTTATTGAGGAGTTTTAAGTTTGAAGTGTCTTGGAGGCAACTCAGTGGGTCTACGAATCTGGAGTTCAAGGGATAGGTCTAGACTGGTAACAGATTTCCAAGTCATGGTCATTTCAATGACATTCACAGCTCTGAGAATGGACAAGATCACTTAGGGCTGGCTGTGCTATCCAATATGGTAACTGCTAGCCACACCCAGCTACTGAGCACTTGAAAGGTGGCTGGTCCAACTGAGATGCATTGAAGAGAGAAAATACACACCAGATATTGAAGACTTAGCATAAAAAATGTAAAATATTTCTGATAATTTTTATATTGATTACAGGCTGAAAAACACTATTTTGACTATGTTGGGTAAAATAAAATATAGTGTTACATTTCTAATGGACCGTGCTAACCCAGGGAGTTGAGGAAGTTATAGCATTGTGTTCTTTTTTTTTTTTTTTTTTTTTAATATTTTTTATTTTTTCTAAAAGATACTTAGATTACATAAAATGTTCATAAAAAAATATAAGGGATTCCCATATGTCCTACTCGCCACACCTCCCACTTTTCCCCACATTAACAACTTCTTTCATTAGTATGGTACATTCATTGTAATTGATGAACATATTTTGGAGCATTGCCACTAAGGATGGATTACAGTTTACATTGTAGTCCACACTCTTTCCCACTCAATTCCACAGGTTATGGCAGGATATACAATGGCCTGTATCTGTCGTTGCAATGTCATTCAGGACCCCTCCAAGTCCTGAAAGTGCCCTCATATTACACCTCTTTTTCCCTCTTCCTGCCCTCAGCACCTCCAATGGCTACTGTCTCCACATCAATGATATAATTTCTTCCATTGCTAGAATCACAGTAAGTCTATAGTAGAATACCAGTAAGTCTACTTTAATCCATAGGTCATTCCCCAATCCTGAGGATTCTGGGATGGTGATGCCCACTCCACCTCTAATTGAGAGGGGGCTTTGTGTTCTTGTGGTACCCAACATTTAGAATTTAGGGACATAAGGAAGAGCCAACAAAAGAGACTGAGAATGGGAAGCCAGAGAAGTAGGAGAATCAGAGGGCACGGCATCCCAGAGGCAAGTGAAGAGTGTGTTTTCAGAAGGAAAGAGGGGTTCAAGGTGTCAGACTCCTGCTGTAGGTCTTGCAAAAAAGAGGTCTCCAAGTTGAGCATCCGACTGAACAATGTGAAGGTCACCAGTGACCTTGACAAGAACTGTTTGGAGGATGGCAGGGGTGAAAGCCTAAGTGGGGTGGGTTTAAGAGGAGAGAAGACTTGGAGACAGGGCAGATAGACACTTCTTTGTAGGAGTTTTGCTATAAGTAGAATTGAGATGATAGCTAGAAGGGGAGGGGGAGTAAAGAGAAGTTTTACTTTTCATTTTTATATTTTTCCTTTTTTAAAGTTTTAAAAATTGTGATTATGTGTGTGTGTGTATATATCTATATCATAACATTTGCTGTTTTAGCTATTTTTTAAGTGTACAATTCAGTGACATCAATTTCTTTTCCAATATTGTGCTACTATCAGCACCATCAATTTTCCAATCTTTTCCATCACCCCAAACAGAAACTCTGTACCCATTAAGCAATATCTCCCAATTCCCACCTCCACCCAGCCTCAGTTCCATCTCTGTGAATCTGCCCATTCTAGATATTTTATATAAGTGGAGTCATACAATATTGATCCTTTTGTGCCTGGCTTTTCCCCCTTCAGCAAAATGTTTTCAGGTTTTATCTATGTTGTGGCATGTATCAGAACTTCATTCCTTTTTATGGCTGGATAATGGTCCATTGTATGTATCTGCCACATTTTGTTGATGGACACTTGGCTTGCTTCCACCTTTTGGCTACTGTGAATAATGCTGCTCTAGACATTGGTGCACAAGGATCTGTCTGGGACCCTGGAGAAGTTTTATTTTCAATGTGATGTTGATAGTGGGCGTTTGTGTAGTACTTTCTATGGATGGACATTGCTCTCAGTACCTTATACATATTAACTCATTTAATCCACCAACAACCTTGTGAGGTAGTTGCTATTCTCTCACCAATTTGCAGATGAGGAAACTGAAGCAGGAGAGGTACAGACATCTGCCTAAAGTCCCATGGCCATGGAGTGGCAGAGCAGGGTTTGGCCCTCCAGGAAGTGGCTGCAGTCCTACACTTTAACCACTGTGCTCTACACATCCTGCTGGCTGGCAGGAAATCTAGGAGACGGGAAAAACTGATGACACAAGTGAAACAGGGAGATTGCTGGAGCGTGCCCTTGAGAAGGGCAGGATGGGATGGGATGGAGCTTGCAAGTGGGGCAGCTGTCTTTAGCTGGAGCACAGGCAGTTTACGGGGCACCATGCTTTAGGCGGGTGTGGACGTCCTCTTCTGGCTTCCAATCAACTCTGCTGAGTGAGGTAGGTGCTGGCAGTTTGCTGGTGCCAAGGTCAATGAGCAAAGAGTGAAAGGACCAGCCATTGCCCGGCACCAGGGTAAACACTTGAGATTCAAGGGTGTGAGGTCGGGGTCCAGACCCTGTTGCTCCTTTAAAATGGAGGCTCCAGGTCCACCCAGGGCCCTGGGCTGGCCCAGCCTGCTCCTGCCTGTTGTGGGGAGACCATCCAGGGACACCCTGGCTGTGGAAGGTGTGGGCAGGGGGTATCACGAAGGAGGCAGGCTGCGGGTGGCAGGGGGGCACAGGGCACAGCGTGGGGACACCCGGCCGAGGATGCTGAGGCTGGGGAAAACCTGGCAGCTTGGGCCTCCTGACAGATTGAGGGGCTGCTGGGGCTGGGCTGGCCACAGAGGGAGGCGGGCCCAGGAGAAAATAAAGGAGTGGGGCCTCCCCGGGCTTTGAAGGGGTTGGCGGTGGGCCTTTGAGTCGATCCTTCTGGGGTCAGGGCTCTGAGCTGCTGGAGCCCCCGCGCTCACCAATAAACCATGTGGGACGGCCTTCAATTATGGGAGCGTAGCCAACCAAATCAGCTTTCAGATAAATTATTTATGCCTTGGCCTGAACGGGAGGGAGCCGGGCTGCATGAACAACGCATTCATTTTAATAAAACGACTGCAAAGTTGCAGTGCACCGAGGGGCGGGGGTGGGTAGGGTGGGAAAGAGAACGATGATTAGATTAGAAGATGCCTGCTGTAAATAACACACAAGAAGGGCATTTTGTTTCTTTTTAGCCTGCCTTTTGTATCATGTTTTATACAACGGAAAAGAGCATAATACAACATCTATGAAATGTTAATGAGGGTTATTCGCTGTTTACCTAGATTGGGGGCTTGGAGAAAGGCCTGGAGGGGTGGTTGCGGGAGGGGTGGAGGAGATTGGATTCCATGCAAATGCAGACATGGGGAGTCTGGGAGGCTTTGGAAGCGAGCTGGAAGGGAGGCATGTTGTGCTCCATAGAAGGGGAAAGAAAGCAATAAATTGTAGAGGCCGGAATGCTGTTTTCCCTTTTGCACAGGAGCAAGGTGGTGGCCCAGATGTGTGGTAGGGGGTCTGGGTGATTGGGTGAGTCCCTCCACCCTGAAACCTGGGGGACATGACAAGCCAGGTGTGACATGTCTGCCCCCCACCCAGGTTAGCCCCATTCTTCTCCCCTCCTCTCCCAAACCATGGGAAAAATAAGGAGAAATGAGAAGAATGCAACCTGATTCCTGGGGGGAAGTAGGACCTGTCTGGGTGGCATCCAGAATTGATGAGAGCTGGGGGTTTGGTAGTGCTTGGTGGCAGGAGGCCTCCTATTTCAGGCTGGTAGTGTGGGCAAGAACACAGCTGTCCTACCCTAGCTCATCAGCCCTCTGGGATGCCCAGGAGCAGCTCTGCACATCATGCCAGCCAGTTCTCAGCGGCCAGTCCCACCCTCCTTAGTCCTCTGGTGATAAAATACCGAGAGAAATAGGGGTGCCTTAGCTGGGCTCAGATTTCAGGTTCTCAGGCTATGTCTATACCTTTCTGTTTTCCACCATAGTTACCACTTTGTGGCCGGTGAAGGTAATCAGACAAGGCTTCCTGGAGGAGGTGGCTGTTGCATTGGGCTTTGTAGGATGAGAAGAATTTCAACAGAGCAAGAGGGGAAGATCATCTTCATTCCAGAAAGAAGGAGAGGCAAAAAGGTGTGGATGAGACCTGGAGCCTTCCAGGGTGAGGGTTGATTTATACATCCCTGTCTTCCCATCGCCCAAGGCCACTGTGTTGGGTAACCCCAGGGGCTCTGGATTTGGTAGTGTACACCCTGAAGGGCTGTATATGGCAGGCTTGCCTGTATGGGCCACATGTGACACAGGTGCTTAATGCATATTGTTATTGATAAATACACAACAAATGTGTGTGAAGAACAATCTGTTCATAACCACAATGACAAAAAAAAATCTCTATAGGGCAGTGCTTTTCAACTATTGTTCGACAGTTATTTCTGTCATTTGTAAGTGACAGAATCCTAATACCAATGGCTGGAGACATAAGAGAATTTATTATTGCGAGTAACTACAAGGTCCAGGTCCCACAGGGAGAGTCAACTTTAGGCACTGCTGGGAGCAAGTGCCCGTGCGATGTAGACAGGAATCTGTCACTGCCTCTAGGCTTGGCGTGCCTTTGCGATGATTTCATTTTCAGGCAAGCTCTCCCGTAAAGGGGCAAAGATGACCTCCAGCAGCTTTAGGCTGGCATTCCGCCACCATAGTATCCCTGGCAGTGAGGGAGTCTCTCTCCCTCTAATTTCAGCACAAGCCCTGGATTGAGTCACTGGCGCATGGTGAGTCATTCCCCCTCTGTGAGTGGATCACAGCGGCAGATGTGGGACGGTGTTAGTGGTGCAATAAAGGAACTGGCCAGCCTGAAGTTGGGGGTGAGGGTGGGGGGGATGCATTATTTGTAACCCCAAACCACATGGACTGAGAGCAAAGGAGAGTAGGTACCCCAATGAAAATTGAGGTTCTAGGTCTAGAAACGGGAAGAATTGATGTTAGGCATGAAAAATAACAGATGTCCTCTTCTGTGGCAGAACACTTTGGTCAGATACAATCTTACTTGGGACCCAGACATGCAAACAAAATCAAAATGGGTGGGAGCAGGTGTAGCTCAGTGGTTGAGCACCTGCTTCCCATGTATGAGGTCCCGGGTTCAATTCCTGGTACCTCCAAAAAAAGGAAAGAAAAGAAAAAAAAATGAGGCCATTCTGGGGATGCCAGCATTAGGATGCTGAGAACTCCTGGGGAATTGTTATTCCCTGAACATAGCCTGTGTGTTTTTAATGCCACAGTTTTGCAAACACAGTACCCTCATTTGATACTAGATCCTCCTCTGTTTCAACTGCCCCAATAACATCTATTAAGTGCTCATTTAAAGACCACCGGCACCACTCAGCTCTTCCTGCTTTCTTTCTCCTCAGAGCATTTTCTAAAGGGTGCTCCAGAGAACAGCGCTCTTTTGAAATTCTCTAAAAACCTCTCCATGGCCAAATACCTTTTTAAAAATATGGCATAATATTCCTCTCTTGGAAAAGTACAATAGGACTTTAAAGGTCCTTCTTCAGTCACCTGTTTAAGCTTTATTCAACTCAGAGTTTTCCAAAACCAGTCTTGCATAGGATCTGCTTTCCTCTTCCTGTAACACTGGGTAACTGGCGGAGGATTTGGTGCTCCCGTGGCCCACACCCTGGGACATGTCAGGAACATTGCGCCTGATGTGCTTTTAGAAGCTGGCTGGTTTTATAGCTGTCTGACTCAGCATTTCCTCCTTCCCTAGTGCCGACTCCTCTAGGCGTCCAGACCCTCCCTGGGCCCTAGTGAACAGGATTTCCATTGAACAGATGATGGCCAAACCTGGAAGCTAACACTGAACCCCTTGGAGATAAAGAGAGAGTTTCTCTCCCACGTGGGTACAGATTTCCCGGCCCACAGTCTGTCTGCCGTTGGTGCCTTGTCTTGGATGGCCGGTGAATGTTTCCACGGTTGGGAGAAGAGGCTGGCTCACTGGTGACTCCAAGGAGAAGCTGTTTTCTAGACAGCAGGAACCTGTTGCAAAACCCTGGCTGCTCTCATCAGAATGAGGCAAAGAGGGTCTGGGACAGTGCCCAAGTCTCAGGCCCATTTGGTGTCCATCAGTTCCTCATGATGAGCCATGGGGCTGGCACCAGGGACTCCAGGCAGAGTCTTAGGGAGGCACCGGCTTGGAAAGGGCCGTTCATATGCCACGGGCTTCTGGGAAACGGCTGCCGTCAGGAGTAGCTCTGTGGGGCTGAGTTGAGGAAACAGGCTCAAGAAAAGGATTGTCAGTTTCTTCTCCCTGAGAAGGAGGGAAAGTTCAGTGTGGGCTGTATGAACCAGGTTGGACCCTAAAGAGGTGGGCAGAGGGATGCATTGATGAGCAGAGAGTGTGAACTGGCTTGGGGGACCCTGGCCCCTGGGCTGGCTGTCGCTTACCAGCTGTGCCCGGCACATACCCTCCCTGTGCTTGGCGGCCTCATCTTGGGGGTTAAATGAGAATGTGTGTGCAAGTGATTTGCACGAGTGAAGAGCTCTCCCGCGGTTACTGGCCAAGGCTGAGCTCTGGACTCTGTCTTCCAGGAGGGGAGGATGAGGGCACAGAAGTAGGAACCCATCAGAGCTTGCACTTCCTCCAACAGAGGAAACTGAGCACAGCTCTGGGGCAACAGATTCTCAAGGATGGGCTCAGCAGGCAGCATCTTGGTTCTACATTGACCAGGGCTACTGATCACTGTGAATGCCTTGGGCAGGAGAGACTGGTGAAGGGTAAGCTGGCTTGTTCTGGTGGGGGCACTCTGGAAAGCACATTGGGGCCCACAACTTTGATCACTGGCTCCAGCAGGAGTTGTCGCCTGCTCTGTTATGCCTCAGTTTCCTCATCTATGAAATGGGTGGGTACAGGGAAGCTCATGGCATTATCCCTGGCAATGGTCAGTGATTCTTAGGTGAAGACCCCATGTCTCTCTGTCCAGAATGTGGGCTTTTCTGTAAAGTGAGAAGAGCATGGGTTTTGCCATCAGATAGGGTTGGTTTGGTATCCGGCTCGTCCAATCACCAGCTGAGTAACTTAAGGCAGCTTACTTATCCTTTGTGACCTTCATTTGTTCTCATCTTGAAAACAGGGATAATGATGCTTCCTCACAGCGTTCTGGTAAGAGTTTAAGGGGAGCAAGTGGTTGCCATGGCTCATGGGGCCCTGGGCACAGGCGGGCACGAGGAGGCCGAATTATCTGGCTCTTTGCCCACAGTTTCCTTCCACCAGCATGTTGACCTTGAATGAGCCCAGATTGGGTGGGAAAGGGACACCATGGGTAACTGTAACTGGTGGCTGGTTCAGTCCAGGTCAGATCCTTTGATAACACACTGCAGTACACCGTCACCCACGGACAAAGAACCTTCTGAGCAGTAGCCGCAGGCCCAGCTCCTCAGCCACATCCTCCATATAACCAGAGGGTTCCAGAGGACACAGGCATTTGTTTAGTTCCCTGTGGTAAAGGGATCCTGCCTCCAAGACTGCAGGAGGGAGAGGAGGCCTGCCTGTGTGGACTTCCACACATATATTGCCTTGTCTGGGCCTCGTTTTCCCCATCTGCAAAACTGGGGCACTGGTCTTGATGACCCATGCTTCCTCTTTCATTTCTAGTATCTGATGTAGCTTCTAGGATTCTATGGGAGGGCAGGGAGAGGCAGTTTGATGGACACTGGGCATTCCAAGGCCTGGAGTTCTGATCCCAATTCTGTGAGCTCAGGCATTTATTAATACCCTGCTGTGCCTGGTACTGGGGAAGTTAAGGTGGGCAGAACAGGGCCCCATCCCTCCAGCAACAGTTGGGCCAGTGGGGGAAGCCGATGTGCAGTGACTGTCCTGTAGTGTGTGTGGGCAGTGTCCAGTGCCGAGCCTGGGCTGGTCACGGTGGGCTATGAGGAGGAGACTGCTGGTGAGCCATGTCCTGGGGAAGAAGCTGGAGTCTGGAAGCATCCGGGTAGAGGGTGAAGAGGAGCACAGGGTGTATCCGTTATTCCCCCCACCCTTGGGGGCCTATGTGTGCCTTCCTGGTCTTGTGTTCTGTGGCTGAAATGACACGAATGAGAAACTGGGAATGAGGGGGTACTGTCCCCCCAGCTCTCAGCTGACGGGGAGCAGGGTGTGGCAGCTCAGAACAGGGCTCTTGACCAGATTGTGTGAGTGTGAATCCAGCTGAAACTCACTTGCCGCCAGGAGCTGAGCATGTCACTTTGCCTCAGTTTCCTCATCTGTCAAGTGGGGATGATCATAGTATCCAATTTGTAGGAGTGAATGAGTTAATATATTCACTGGAACAGGATCTGGCAGTTAGTAAGTGCTCAGTAAATGCTAGCTGGCCCCCTCATACCCCTCCCATTTTAAAGATAAAGAAAAATAAAGGTCAGAGGCAGGAAATGAGCTGTCACAAGTTACAGTCAGTGTGACCCAAGTCTAGCCTGTCCTTTCTCCCTCCCTTTCTTCTCCCCACCCCTTCTTCCTTCCTTCCCTCCCTCTCCCCTTCCTCCCTTCTTTCCTCCCTCTCCTTGAATTCTGGTACTTCATCCCCCCTGAGCCGAACTGACGCCTCCTGACGCCTGGGTTCTGGGGGGCAGCGCTCGTTGCTCTGGTCAGAACAAAGGGCCTGGCCCTGAGCAAAGTGGCTGCCCCCTGAACCTCGGGGCCTGCACTGCAGCCCGGGCTGAGCCTGGGCCTCTGGGTCCTCCCTCTCT
Organism: Tolypeutes matacus; assembly: GCA_026826555.1. NCBI lineage: Eukaryota > Metazoa > Chordata > Mammalia > Cingulata > Chlamyphoridae > Tolypeutes > Tolypeutes matacus. Next base: position 2,803,595 of record JAKSZT010054160.1, read on the forward strand.
CCTCCACTCCCCTCCCTCTTGGGCCCCCAGGCCCAGAGCCACCTTTGGCACATTCAAGAGGGAAAGCAGGGCCTGCCATCTGTCTTCCGAGACAACAGCTTCCAGACCCCCCCTCCTGCTGATGATCATCACCCAAGTGCGCAACCCTCAAACAGCCCAGTCACCCCTGGACTTCCGGCCCACCCATCAGAGGTTCCTGGGCCAGTTTCTGAGCCTGGTAATGGCGCTTTCCCTGTGGCCTCCTCTTTCTCCTCCAGGGCAGAGAACAACAGCTCACGCTGAACCTGAAAACTAGGCCTGGTGGCCTCCAAACCAGGCTGGGGCTCCTCTGCTGGCTTCCGCTGCGGGGTGAGGCCGAGCGGGGCTCTCTTATTTTGTGATGTCTGCACCACTGCCCAGACCAATCTCTCTCTCCATGCTGATCTTGTCTAAAGCCAAGCTGGAAAAAAATATAGAATTGTCTGCATGCAATTCCCCCCGGGCTCCAAATGTGCCTCCCAGTTAGGGTAACAAAATGCACTGTGCTAATTTATAATTAATTATTATTATTATTATTATTATTATTATAATTATCCACAACGATAACAATGCCAATAATTCCGTCCATGGTAGGCCAGTTTACGGTGCACTGAATGCTTTTCCAGCTGTGATTTCATTTGGGCCTCAACCCCTGTGACCAGGGCTCATGGCTGTAATCTGAGCAGGCCAATTGCCCAGGGAATCCCAGCCATTGTGGGGAGACCCGGCCCTGGCCTCCCAGGCCCGGCTCTTCCCATGTCCTCACTAAAGGATCGCATTAACAACTTTTTCAGCAGACATGGGAGGGTGCCTGCTCTGGGCCAAGCCCCAGACATGTCAGGTGGAGAAGACAGGATCCTTGTACTCACTGGGCTCCAGCCAGATGGCAGAGACAGGCAACTCAGCCAACCCCATGCAATAAAGGAGCAGAGAGGTCCTGAGCTGAAAAGCTAAGGTCAGTTTAGGCAAGGCCTCAAATGCCATTTTGATGGGTTAAATTTCATTGCCGATATCAAAATCTCTTTAAACTTTCCTTCGAAGTGTGACATAGTACAGACAACTACATGGAGCAAAGAATAGAGCTCAATGAATTTTTACCAGCTGTACACACCCATGCAACCAGATTAAGTAACAGAAGCCCCCCTTGTGTCCCCTCCCAGTTCCTCCCCCCACCCCTTCAGTGTAACCACTATCGTACTTCAAGCAGTATAGATTACTTCCGCCTCTTTTTGTACTTTATATAAATGGACTAATACACTACATGATCTTTTATGTCTGGCTTCTTTCCCTCAAGTATACGTATGTGAGATTGTTTAACATTGTTAAGTACAGTTGTGACTTTTCTTTTTTACTGCTGTATGGCATTCCACTATGTGGAGATACGGCAGTTTATGTGCCATTCCATCACAGATATACATTGTGGCAAGTTTCCAGTTTGGGGCTATTAGGAAAAAAAGCTGCTAAGAACAGTCTTGAACTTGCTGCTTTACACCTGTGTACACATTTCTGCTACCTAAACCTAGGAGTGGAAATGTGTTTACATATGTGCAGTTTTAAGTGCTGTTGCCAGTTTTCCAACATGATTTCATTAATTTATATCACTGGATTTTGGGAGACTCAGGTTTATGCAGCAGTGCCCTCAATTCCATGAATCTATGTCAGTGGTCCTAGACTTTTCTTTTCAACTTTTCATTTTGAAATAATTTCAATTTCACGGGAAAGCTGTAAAAATAATATAAAAACAATGCAGAGAACTCCAATATAAACCCTACTGATACACCCAGATTTCCCAACTTTTAACATTTTGCCACATTTACTATATTATTCTATCTACCTATCATCTATCATCACCTATTTATCATTTTCTAAACATTTGTGAGCATATTTCATACACCAAGCTCCTTGAACCCTTAATACTTCCAAGTACATTTCCTAAGAACAAGAATATTCACTTATGTAACAAGTTGTACAGTTATCAAGTTCAAGAAATAAAGCTTCTAGTCTGTATTCCAACTCTTTCATATGTCCCAGTAATATCCTTCTGGGCATTTTTCTCCTCCATTATTAGATCCAGTTCAGGATCATATCATTGTCATTTAATTGTCATTATCTCATTAGTGTCTCGCTTTCTCTTTTTAAGTGTGGTAACATATACAACCTAAAATTTCCCATTCCAACAACTCCCAAGCATACAATTCAGTACATTAATTACATTCACAATATTGTGGTACCTGCATCACCATCTATTACCAAAACTTTCCATCACCCCAAACAGATATCCTCTACCCTTTATGCATTAACTCCCCATTCCCCTCTCCTCCACCCCTGATAACCTGTACTCTGCTTTGTATCCCTATGAATTTGCATACACTAGGTATTTCATATGTGTAATCTTATAATATCTGTCCTTTTGCATCTGAGTAATTTTACTCAACGTGATGTCTTCAAGGTTCTTCCATATTGTAGAGTTATCAGAACTTTATTCCTTTTTATGCCTGTACAGTATTCTATTGACTATACATTCCACATATTATTTATTCATTCATCGGTTGATGGTCACTTAGGTTGTTTCCACCTTTTTGCCATTATGAATAGTATTGTTGTGAGCATTGCATGCAAGCATCTGTTTGAGTCCCTGCTTCCAATTCTTTTGGGTACATATCTGGAAGGGGGATTGTAGGGTCATATGATAATACTATGCTTAACTTTTTGAGGAACTGCCAAACTGTTTCCATAGCAACTGTACCATTTTACATTCCCACCAACAATGTACATGCGTCCTTATTTCTCTGTATCCTCACCAGCACTTGTTAATTTTTTTTTTGTTTTGTTGTTGTTTTAAAATAATAGCTATCATAGTGGGTATGAGGTGGTATCTCATTGTGGTTTTGATTTGCATTTCCCTAGTGGCTACTGAGCATCTTTCCATGTGATTATTGGCCATTCATATATCTTGTGTGGAGAAATGTCTATTCATGAATTTTAGCCATTTTTAAATCGGGCTGTTTGTCTTTTTGTTGTTGGGTCCTAGACTTTCAATGTTATAGACCCTTTGATAATTAGATGGAAGTGAGGGATTTTCCCCCCAGAAATAAACTCACAATTTTGCATGTGATTCAATAGATTCATGGGTCCCAATTAGCTCACACAGACCCAAGGATCCCAATAAGACCCACTTTTCTGTGCTTTAAATCCTAAGATATGCCCTACACATTTTTTTATTTGAGGTTTCACTATGTTACACAGTCCCATGTTACAGTTTTTAACTTTCCTTCTAGTAATATATATGACCTTAGACTTTCCCTTTCAGCCACTGTCACACCCATATAATAGCTCTGCTAGTTACAAACACCATGATATGCTTTCACATTTCTATTCATTTCCAAAGATTTACCAATTCTGCATGGATTAACCCTCAACTTTCCATTCTCTACCCTCCTTCTATTTTCTGGTGACCTATATTCTAATTATTAACTCCATGAGTTTACACAATATATTTAGTTCATAATAGCTCAATCATACAGTATTTGCCCTTATATATACCCTAAACATTTTAAGTCTAGGCTTTAAATTATTTGGATAGAAGACTTAGGAATGTTAACAGGGGAAACAGATGTGGCTCAAGCAATTGGGCTCCCATCTACCACATGGGAAGTCCAGGGTTCGATTCCGGGAGCCTCCTGGTGAAAGGCAAGCTGGCTTGCGTGGCAAGCTGGCCTGAGTGGAGAGCTGGCCTGCGCAGGAGTGCTGGCCCGCGCAGGACAGCTGGTGCAACAAGATGATGCAACAAAAAGAGACACAGAGGAGAGACAATAAGAGATGCAGCAGACCAGGGAGCTGAGGTGGCACAAGAGATTGAGGGCATCTCTCCCACTCCAGAAGGTCTCAGGATCAGTTCCCGGTGATGCCTAAAGAGAAGACAAGCAGACACAGAAGAACACACAGAGACAGACAGCAAGTGCAAAACAATGATAGGGGTCGGGTGGGGGTGGGGTGGGGAAGGAGAGGGAGAAATAAAATAAATCTTAAAAAAAAAAAAAAAAGAAATGTTAATGGAGCATCAGCAAAGCAAGAGCACCCAAAACAAAACAAACACATTTAGGGGGAGAAAACCCCACAATTTTTAAAGTAACTTGATCTTTGATAATTTCACAAAAAATATTAAAGTAGTCTTCAAAGAAAAAATCATTACATTGTCAGTTGTCCTTATACATATTTAACAGCTGAGAATTATTTTTACTTTACATTTCATATGGGAGATACCTAATTTTTCAGGGCCTAGGATTTCTAGCTGCCTTCGTTTGGCCCCGGTGCATAACAGGCCACCTCATGCTGCACTGGGACCTCGGTGTAGTTGAGGTTTCTGGATGCAAAGGGCTCTTGGGCTTGCAGGGTGACCTGGCTGTACATTGCCAAGCTCATGGCCAGCACTGTCCACCATATGGGAATTGGTGGCCGAGTGCTGTGAGTCAGGGAGAAGACTCCAAAGGTAAGGAATGGTCTTGCCTGTTCTAGGAGAGTAGCTGCAAGATTGTGGCTTCTGGTCTGAGAACAGAGGTATGGCAAGGGGAAAAGTGGAGAGCTGTCTTCACATTTCTGCAAAGTGACACAAGTGGGAAAGGAACACACCAAAGTGTAGTGCTAGGGTCGGTGGATAGAAGCTCAGTGAAGATGGATTTCTGCTTGATATGAGAAAGAACCTTGGAAGATTTACTGCCGTCTAACAATGAAAGCAAGGTGTTTGAGGGGTAGTGAGCTCCGTGTACCTGGAGGTGTGTGAGCAGTTACTGGATGTTGACAGGCATGTTGATGGACTGAACGACCTAGGTTTCCTTCTAGCCCTGGGGTTTGGAGACCTCAGAATCGAAGTCTCCTGACCCCAGCTCCAGCACTCGTTCTCCCTGGCTGCCGACGGAGCTCAGGCCTCACCCTGCCTTGACCCAGCCAGTGCAGCAGGCAAAAACCACATACAATCCCCCCCGAGTTGCAGTAAGGATTGATGGAGCTGCGTCTGCAGAAAGCATTCTAGATCTCCCAGCAGCTGTGACCCATAAAGCAGGCCTCTGTGGACTCAGGCACATATTTTCCATTTCATACAATGAGGCACAATATCACGTCTGTTTTCCTTGGAAGGCTGCTGTGGGGGTGGGAGTGTTAACTCAAAGGCCTTTTGCCGTGAGCACTGGTGGGCACCACCGTGGCAATTTCCTTGCACTGTGTTGAGCCTCCCACCCCGCCGACCCCTACTCCTGCAGGGAGAAGCCTGACATCTGGTTGAGGAGTTCAGGGACTCCTGGACCACTTGAAGGGGGGCAGTTCAGTGGAGTTCAGGACCTCGGCTGGGTGCCCCAGGGCTGAAGAACTGTCCTGGGTAGCTCTTTTATTCATTAGAGAAGTTGTGGGATTACAGAAAAATCATGCATAAAATACGGGATTCTCATACATCACCCTGTTATTAACACTTTGCACAAGTGTGGTACATGTGTTCAGATTGATGAAAGAACAATTTTATAATTATACTATTAACTAAAGTCCATGGTTTACATTAAGATGTTTGTATTGTACAGTACTATGGTTTTCATTAAAAAATTATTCCAGTAACGTATATAAAACCTAAAATTTCCCTCTTTTAACCACATTCAAATATATAATTGAGTGGTGTTAATTACACACAATGTTGTGCTACCATCACCACCATCCAGTACCAAAACTTTTCAAAACAAAAACTCTGTACCAAGTAAGCATTAACTCCCCATTCCCTGCCCCATGTGGATGATGGGGAATAGGAGGTGGGGAGGCAGGTTACCGGCCCGTGGTAACCTGTATTCTAGTTTCTGACTTTATGAATTTGCTTATTCTAATTATTTCATATCAGACCGGTCACACAATATTTGTCCTTTTGTGTCTGGCTTATTTCACTTAACATGATGTCTTCAAGTTTCATCCATGCTGTCACATGCATGAGAATGTCATTTCCTTTACAGCTGAATAATATATATATATACCACATTTTATTTATCCACCCATTCATCAGTTAATGGACACTTGGGTTGCTTCCACTTTTTGGCAATTGTGAATAAAGCTGGTGGGAACATCACTGCGCTGAGTGGCTCTTCCTTCAGCTTCCCCTGTCTTCTCTTGTCACCGAGTCTTGCTGTATTCCCTGTTGCCAGCCCCTTGCAATTCACCCTCTCTCCATCTACTGTCTACCTTAGTTCAGGTGCTCACCACTTCTCCCTGGACTAGTGCCGGCCTCTAGTCCAGTCTCTCCTCATTCTGAGCCAAGGGTGCTGCACGCCTGACATGGATTCCTCAGTGCCCCCTTCCTTGCCACTACAGACAGCACTGTCCAATTAGTTCAGTTATTCAGTCTCAGAATTGCTCTCAGACAGCTTCTAGCAAATGATTAATGCATCTGGGTGGGCAGTGATGGGGAAACTTATTTGTTAAATGCACCTCCACGCTTTACACAGAGCAACTTCTCAAAGATGATAACACAGCTCAGATGATAGCATCCGCTTCCTGCCTCCCCACCTCCCACTCCCCATCATCCACATGCACGAAAATAGCTTCTGAAGTTTCTCACAGCCCATTATGAAGACCAAACTTGTCAGCACATTACTCGGAGCTCTCCTCAATTATTTTGTCCGGTCTTGGAATTCCCTCTTACATATAGCTTCATGCGCTTGCTCAACCTTCATTTGAAAGATGCGAAGAGTAGTGACACCCAGAAACTCTGACCCCATCTGACTGGTCTGCACTTGAAGTTCCAAAGACATCCTGTGCTGTCGCATCTCTAAGGGATTGCTAGGCTGTTACCATGGCGTGAAACGTCTGTCCCACACTCTCCAGTGCCCAGGAATTTCTGAGGCCAGCATGGTGTTGGGAAGTTGTGCAGAAACTCTGATCTTGGAAGGCTTCTAGTGCACCCCTCTATGAAGCCTCTTGACACCCATGTCTCTGCATATCGAAATCAAACCATCAATCACAGCCCAGGAGCCTTCTTGGTGCACTCGTGGGAGATTTTCTTTGGTTTCCTCCTGCTTCTAATGCTGTCATCATGACCAGGGGGAAGAACGCTGAGCTTGCGTGTGTGTGTGCATGTGTGTGTGTATGTTTAGACATCTGCTGCCCGTAGGACTTTGGTCAAAGCATCAAATGGGAATTTTACAAAAGGGTTAGGTGAGACATGTTCATGACAACGCCAGACACATCCTAGGGATTCGACCCATGCTAGTTGATTATGTTTGGAGACTCTGGCACTGGAATGTGATGCCTCAAAGGGGGAGAGATGGGCTCTCACTAACCTTTATCGCCTCAGCCAGGTCTAGCCTTGTGTGTGTACCTAGCAAGTACTCAATGAATGAATTTGACAATAAATGAATACTTTCCAAATGTATCTGCTCTTGGAGCTCTTCTCTCCTTGACCCTGCTACTGCCTCTCAGTTGGCTCATTGCAACAGCTTCTTAACTGGTCTCCCCAGCTCCAGGTTTCCCCTGTGTTACATTCCCTACCCAGCAGGCCATAATGGTCTTGCAAACACATAGACCAAACCTTGATATGCCCTACTTTGGGGATTTGATGATGATATGGCAGGCGAGGGCCATGTTCTCATGGGGCTCACCCATTAGAGGCAGCAGGCAACCAAACACCAAGTAGGCAAATAATTAACCCTGAAGATTTTGGTTTATGGAAAGGTCTATGAAGATAGCAGAACAGGCTGATGCAATGGGGACCCCTTTAGGCTAGGGGGTCATGAGGACATAATGGTTAACCTTAGAGCTAAGTGACTCCTGGAGCCAGACATTTTAACATCCCAAGGGAGGGTGTTCCATGCAGGGAGAATAGCAATTGCACAGTGGATCTACCTCTCTGTCTCTGAAGGAGTCATATACTGTCTGTCCCAACACTAGCCTTCCTGGAGCAAGCCTTTGGAGGGAGGTGCTGGGCTCTCCCCATCCTTTTCAGCTTAGTGTTGTTTGCTGCACGGACCTCAGCCTCAGGGTTTATGACAAATGCCAAGTTTGTGGCACTGCCCTGGGTCGTGTTTCTGTGTGGAGGGTTACAAGGTCCAGGAGCCGAAGGAGACCCTCACATTATACACCCTCACTGCCAATCCAGCCTCAGCTTCAAAGTCTGGGTTACACCAAGACCCTTAGTTGGAATCTTCAGCAGAAATCCCAATTTATATTTAATAAAGCATTTATGATCAGGCTGGCTCTTCACAGATGGTAGGAGAACACCCGTTGGAGTTTAATTAGTACAACAGATACCTCTCCTAAGGGTTTATTTATTTACCTCATTTACATATTCAGACCAGGGCAGGCTTTATGACAGTGGGGACCATAGAAGGACCTTCAGGGGCCTCAAAGACCCTTGGATATCCTTTTGTCCCAGGAGGGGGTCACACAGTGAATCAGCAACCAGACCAAATCTAGATCCCTTAACGTGACCACACAGCAGTGACAACACATTCACCCAGTTGCTCAGTCCCACCCAGAACTCTAGGAAGTCTCTTTTCTGTGCCTCTTCACTTTCTCTCTTCCTTCACTTCAAACCCAACCGTAAACCGCATCAGTTCTAATTTCCAAAGGTATCTGCTCTCGGTGTTCCTCTCTCCTTGACCCTGATACTACTTCTCATTGGCTCATCGCAACAGCTTCTTCATTGGTCTCCCCGGCTCCAGGTTTCCCAGTGTGTTACATTCTTTGCCCAGCAGGCTATAAGGGTCTTTGAAGCACATAGACCAAACCTTGATACCCCCTGTTAAAACCACACACTGACTTCCCACTGAACTTGAAAGAAGGTCCAAATTCCTCACCATGAGGCCCTACATCCACATCCCATTATGTACCACTCCCCACCTGCCCACGCCATGCCAGCCACACTGGTTGGTATGTTCTGGAACAGGCAGCTTGCCTCCACCCAGGACTTTGTGTTTGTTCTTCCCTCCATTGGGGTCATAATTCTCCCAGAAAAATGGGTGGCTCCTTTTTGTCATTCAGGAACAGGGTTGTTAAGCCTAATGGATGCTTGCTGGGTGTCCATGGGTGCATGGTCTGCACTCATGCAAGCATTCATGTGTGTATGTTTGCACCTGTTGGAGAGGGGTTAGGGAAGAAAAGAGAAGGTGAAGATGGGAGGAGAGTGGTGAGTTGAAGGAGAGAATCCAGGGAGCATAAGCTGGTGAAGAGACACACAGAGGGCACTTAATGATAAAGAAGCAAGGCAGAAAGAGGTGGCGCATTGGAGTTGGGTGGACCTGGGTTCGAATCCCCATTCCAACACTAAACAGCAGTGTGATCTAGGCCAAATTACTTGACCTCTGAGCCTTGGTTTCTTCATCTAGGAAACTAGGGATTGTAATTGCAACTATTCATTATGAAGGCGAGTGATGATTGAGGTGAAGGATCTGGTGCAGGGCCTGGCACACAGTTGGAACTTAGTAAGTAGTAACATTTTAGTTTTTAAATGTAAATCAATATATAAAGAAGAGCTGAGCTGTGACCCAGAAAACTAGTATTCACTCCACTAACTTGCTATCTGCCCTTGTGTAACTGGCTGCTTGCCCCTTTCTGACTTCAGATGAAACTCTGGGGGAACCACTGTGTTTTCTCCCATTGAGTAAGACCAGGATAGCTCTAGAACCACGAAGGAGGCCACACAAGATTGAGAGTAGGGTTCCAGATTTGGGTTGGGGGAACCTGAAATGCTTTGGGGTGACAAGAATACATAATGAGAACCATTATTTTGGGGACACCCACTATGAATCATGCACAAGGCCAGGAAATTTATATCTGTTACTTCACATCCTTAAGTCAATCCTGCTAATTAATTGTGCTTGTCCTCATTTTACCAATGAGAAAAATGGTGGCTTTCCCAAGGCCACTCAGACAATAACTGGAAGAACTAGGATTGGAAGGCAGGGCTGACTGCTTTAAAATCTATTTTCTTTCCAGGAGCCACAACGTGAAGTGACCTTTAAAGCTGTGCCTGTAACCAGATGTGGCTAAATTTATATTCAAGTGAATTAAAATAAAAACCTTAGTTCCTCAGTCTCATTAGCCATATTTTAAGAGCCAATAACCACATGTAGCTTGTGGCTACCATATTGGGAAGTGCAGATGCTGAACAATTCCATTATCATAGAAAGCTCTATTGGACAGTGCTGCTCTGAAGTGTTAGAAAGAAGTATGTCCCATCCACGTGTGTCTGGGTCCTTGGGTGGGAATTTTAAGTAAAGGCACAGGTGCTTGCACATTACTGACTCATATTACAGTGCTAGAGGGCAGGCAAAGCTCACCACGGGGCAGGGAAATGGGTTTCCCTTTATAGGCACAGGAATGACTCCAGCTGCATATTGCTCCTGCTCTGTGTTCTGCCCTCCACCCCCCACCCCCACCCCCCGCAGGTCTGCAAAGCTCTTTAGAGCACTGGAGCAGTGCTGTGTTAAAGCCTTGTTTCCCTGAGTATCGTTCACAGACTAGTAGTATCAACTAGCCTGGCTGCTTGTTAGAAATGCAGAATCTCAGGCCCTCCACCCTGAATCAGAATCTGGACTTTAACAATACACCCAGGTGATTTGTGTGCTCACTCTACACCATTTGCTTTTGTATTCAATACCATGTTCCAGGAGACATCTTCTAAGCCTACAAAATCCATGTTGTTAGAGCCATCCAGTTAGCCAGGAGCCCCTGGCACAGAAGCATCTCCTTCAGAGATGTAGCACAGATCATTTTTTTTTCTTTTAAGTTGTAAATATCTAAGGTCAAAACTAGGAGGACCCTTAGAGATAATCTAGTCCCAACTGCTCATGTTATAAATGGAGAAACTGAAGCCCAGAGAAGGAAGGAAGCTTATCCCAGATCATACTGTGGCATCAGAGGTTGAACCAACATGACACTGCACTGATTTCAGCTAAATCCGATCCTCTGCAACGAGAACAGCACAATGCTGTAGCAAGAGGACCTTTGCAAATGCAGCGAGCATCTATTCTGCTCCCGGTTACGGTGGCTAACGCCCATCAGGCACTCACTGTGTACCAGGCCTTTTTCTAATTGTTTGTACTTCTTATTGCATTGGATCTTCACAACCATTCTATGCTGTAGGCACTGTTACTGCCTCCCCTTTAGAGAGGAGGAAGCTGGTACAGCGAGGTTAAGGAAACTGCCCAACATCATATGCAGACTAAATGGTGGAGCCAGGATGCAAACCCAGGAAGTCTGACTCCAGACCCATGCTTTTGTCCTCCCACACACTCTGATCAGACAGGGATTTGGCAGGTGAGTGGGCTCCTGGACCCCTGAGGCTGCGTGTGACAAAGGCAATGCTAGTGTGAATACTCAGGCATCTACAGATCACTTTCTACCACGGTGCCAGTAAACCTCCATCCCAAACAGCCCACTTTGAAGGGAAGACAGACTCACAAAATCACTGATTTTAGAACATACAATCCTTCCCAAATAAAATGTAAAATCATTGGTCTTAGAATTTTGATTTTAGAACAGAATCAATCCTGGTGGATTGAATCGTGTACACCAGTTTAGACATGTTCTTGGTCTGGATCTGCATTCCTGAAGGTGTGATGCCATTGGAAATGGTACCTCTGGAAGATATTACTTTAGCTAAGGTGTGGCCCAACAGAATGAGATTGGGCCTTAATCTGGGTTACTGGTGTCCTTTATAAGCAGAAGAAATTCAGACACAGAGAGAGAAAGTCACAGAGTGGAAACAGAAGCCAGAAATCAACAGAACCCAGAAGAGAAAGGAGAGGACTCACCATGTGAAGGGAAAACCAAGGAACCCAAGGATTGCCCAGCAGCCAGGATGTTACTGACTATGGGAGGAAGCCAGCCTTCTAGCCTCTGAAACTGTGAGCCAATACATTCCTGTTGTTACACCAAAACCATTTTGTGGTATTTGTGAGAGCAGCCTCGTAAAACTAAGACATGGGGTGAAAAGAATAGTTATATTAACAACTGATGCAAGAAATCTTCTCAGGGAGAGAACTATTTTTGTTTAAGAAAAAAAAGTATTACATTGCTTGGGTGAAGAAGGTGAAACCCTAAGAGGATGCATTGAAAAGAATAAAGAAACAAAAAGGAGCTAAACTACTGTATGGGAAAAATGATCAGCATTCTAGATGTGGAGGGAGAGAAGAGAGGAGAGAAGAAAGAGATCAAGCAATATATTGCTAGAGATGATCAAGGGACACTTTTAAAAGAAATATCTAATATTTCATTTTTATATTGCTGTGATATATCATCCCAAGCCCCTCTTATCTCTTAATTTCAGTCATATCAAGTATTCAGTCAGTCAGCATACCTTGTACACAAGGCCTTGTGTATGTGGGTGTGGTTGTTTGTGCACACACACTTGTTTCAAAGAAAGGAGCTGAGTTTCTCTCTGGGCGGTGGTGTGAGAATCTTCACACACAGACCAACTCAAGGGAAATAAAGTTTTCCAGACAAATGTTGCTAGCAAAAATATTAGCTACTAGTGGAGGACATTCATTGCTTTTGCCTGCCCATTCATCAAACTGTTCTTCTGGCAAATATTTAGTGAGCAACTACTTTGTGAAGGGTAATAGGTGAGGTCAGAGCAGCATTGGAGGTGGGAGGCAGATGTGTACGGCTTTGTGTGCTCTTATTAAGACTTCGTTCTGAGTGAAACGAAAAGCCATTGCAGAGTTTTGAGAAGAGGAGGGAGCTGATCTTGTTATTTTAAAGGCTTTGTCTGGACACTAGGATGCTAATAGATTGTGAGGGAACTAAGGGTAGAAGCAGAGGGACCAATTAGGAAGCTATGGCACAATCCTAGTAACCTGTGAAAGTGACTTGGACTGAGTAAGGGGTAGCAGTGGAGGGAGTAGGGCAGGATTATGGATTATCATGATGAACTCTCAATGAGGCAGTGGGTAGAGAGGTCTGGAATTGAGGAGAAAGGTTCAGGGTGGAGAAATAAATTTGATAGTCATCAACCTATAGATGGTTTTTAAAGACTGATACTGGATGAATGAGAGTAGATTGAGAATAAATAAGAACAAAGGTCTGAGTCCTGGAGGATTGAATGCACTTTTACCCATTCTCTCTCCCTCCCATGTACATAAACTGTATACCCTATATATATATACATATTCATACATACACACAGTAATAGGTTAATTATATGTAATCAATTTTTAAGTTATTTTTTATTAGAGAAGTTGTAGGTTCATAAAGAAATCATGCAAAATATTCAGAGTTCCCATATACCCCTGTTTATTAACAATTTGCATTAGTGTCATACACACAATTGATGAAAAAATATTATTATGATTGTACTATTAACTATAATTGATAGTTTACATTAGGATTCACTGTTTGTGTTGTACAAGCCTATGTTTAAAATTTTTTTTTTTCTATTAACATATGTACAACCTAAAAGTTCCCCTTTTAACCACATTCAAATATGCAACTCAGTGGTGTCAAGCACATTCTCATAGTTGTCCTATCACCACCACCATCAACTACCCAAACCATCCATACCTGGAAGAGTAAGTAAATAGTGCTAAAAAATGTGCCATTAAAAGTAGTTTCCCTTATGTACCTGATTCCCAAGTGTCCCTTCCACAAAGCAACAGTCCTCATAAACTTTTTGGATAGAGTTTCAGAAATAATATGTGTACATGCTTACAAAAATAAATAGTACAACTTCCCAGAATAAATATCGTTCCTCTATAATTACCAGCAATAACAATAAAAATATTATAAAAATATTAAACTTTTCATAATAACAATTAAAAACTATAAATATCTAGAATTTGGCCTAAAAATATTGCATAAGGGTTTTATGGAGAAAAAATTAAAAAATCTATTAAAGGGTATAAATGAGTACATTCATGACTGTAGATGTGAACTATATTCATGGATTGGATAGCTTTATTACTATGTCAATGCTCTGCAAATAAATCTATAAATTCATTGTAGTTTGAAAAAAAATGTTCACCAGAAATTTTTTCAAGAAGTTGATAATCTTATTGTAAAATTCATGTGACAGAATATAGGTATACAAAGAACTAAGTCAATTTTGAACAATAAAAACAAAGAGGATGAATTTATCCTTTAACAGCCATATATTGGGCATTTACAGTAATAATAAGAAAAAAGGTATGTGAGTGACATAAGAACAGAATCATGGAACCAGAACTGAGGACTCAGAGACAGCTCCATGTATATGGAAATAATACATGATGAAAGTGCCTACTCTTAGGTGGGGGTCATTATTTACTAAATGATTGTGGGAAAATTATTAATTATGTGGATAAAAATAAAATTGGATCTTTGCCTCACACATAAACAAAGGTGAATTTAAGATGGATTAAAAACCTAAATGTGAAAGATAATATATCAATACATGGATGAAAAAGCAGGAGAATACTTTTATAACTTTTGAAATAGAGGAGGGTGTTTTGAATAAGACCCCAAAAGCACAACCCCAAGAGCAAAACCTCTGGGTCTGATAAAATCAAAACTAAAGATTTCTGTTCAATGAAGGCAATCCTGGACAAAATTAACAAAACTTGACAAGTAACCAATACCAAGAATGTGCAAGGAAATCCTTGCATATCAGCAAGAAAAAAAAGGAAATCCAAGAGAAAAAAATGGATAAAGACTATAAGTATACAATTCACAAAAGGGGAAACCCAGAGGGCAAAGAAGTATATATCACTCCTTCACAGATGGCCAAAAAGTAAAAAAGTAGGCTAAGTTCAAGTGTGGTCAAAGATGTAGAAAATTGGAAACAAAAATCCGCTGGTCTCAGAGTGTAAATGGATACCAATCTGGTAGTACTTAGGGGAACTCAATGTTCAGATTCTCCATGATCTAGCGATCCAGGTAGTTGTTCTCAATGGTCCTAGAAGGCTTTCATTGCTTCATGCTTGTGGGCATGGGAACTAATAGTTGGAATTATTTAGGAACCAACCAGGGAAATGAACGGATTTACTACGAAATGTTAGGCAGCAGTTAGAAACGAATAAACCAAATGTATATGGAGCAAGATGGATACACCCTAAAAATTAGTGTAGAGTGAATAAAAATTAAAGAAGAATGAGATATCTAGCATGCTAATTTTTATGTAAGTTTAAAATACATATAGTCACAAAATTCCTTATGTAATGGAAAGTTATGCATCAAGCACATTAGACAGTGTTCCTGTGGTAGGAAGGGAATGGAAGTGGGTACCATGGATGGATGGGGAAAACAAAACAACAGAAGGGTCCGGGCTAGGCAGATGGTAAGTCTGTCATGAATTGAGGAGTATGATAAACTCAAGCTTCTGCCCCTAAGGAGCAAGTAACCAATACATAAATAAATAATTCATTTTGTTCTTTGATTTAAACTGCATTACACTTATATAGGGTTGAATTGCATTTTTTTTTTTTTGTAGATACATTATACTTTGTCAACATCTATACTTTTCTAATTTCAAGTTTGCAATTTTCTTTGTATATTTAGAAAACTTTTTTCCCCTGAGGTCTCAAAAATTTTCTTTTTTGGGGAGGCTACACAGGCTCAAAGCACAGGGCCAACCCTAGTGGATAGCATGGCCCTGGGAGCAGTATCATATTTTATGGATATCACAATGTATTTAGAAGTCAGATTTTGTTCACCTTTGTTTATGTGTGAGGCAAAGATCCAATTTTATTTTTATCCACATAATTAAAATTAAAAATGAACAGTGTGTTCATTTTTTATAAACAATATTGGAATGAACATTCTTGTATATTCATCTTGGCACAGTGTATATCAGTAGGTTAAATTCCTACAAGTAACATTGCTGAAGTGATATATATCAATATACATGTACATTTTTAAGTTGGACAGAAATTATCAAGTTACCCTTGCTCCAATTTGTACTCTCACCTTTGCCAACATTGTGTATTATCAAATTTTCTGAGTTTTGCTATGCTTATAGGTGAAAAATTTTGTTCATGATTTAAATATTATTTACTGAATTATAAGTGGCTTTGCATATTTTTTTATATGGTCATAAATCACTATTTTCTTACTGAAGATCTTTTTCTTACCAATTTATAAATATTTTATATTTATTAAGAATGCTAGTCTTTTGCCAAATGTATTGTAAATTTATTATCCCAACATATAATTTCTTATCGCTCTAATTATGGTAGTGTTTTGCCATATGGAAATTAAGAATTAAGAATTTTTAGCTAGTCAAATCTATTATTCTCATGCTCACTTCGGCAGCGCATATACTGAAATTGGAATGATACAGAGAAGATTAGCATGGCCCCTGTGCAAGGATGGCACACAAATTCGTGAAGCACTCCATATTTTTAAAAATACTACAAAAGAAGACAGGAATTGAAGGAAACTTTCTCAACATGATAAAGGCCATATATGAAAAACCCACAGCTAACATTGTACTCAATGGTAAAAGACCGAAAGCTTTCCTGTTGAGATCAGGGATAAGACAAGGATGCCCACTGTTACCACTGTTGTTCAATATAGTGCTAGAGGTTCTAGCTAGTGCAATCAGGCAAGGAAAAGAAATAAAAGGCATCCAAATCAGAAAGGAAGAATTAAAACTTTTGTTATTCATGGATAATATGATCCGATACCTAGAAAATCCCGAAAAATGTACAACAAAGCTGCTAGTGCTAATAAACTATTTCAGTAGTGTCAGGATACAAGATCAATATGCAAAAACCAGTGGTGTTTCTATACACTTGTAATAAGCAATCTGAGGAGGAAGTCTGAAAAAAATCCCATTTACAAATCTGACTAAAAGAACCAAATATTTAGGAATAAACTTAACCAAGGATGTAAAGCAACTGTATTCAGAAAACTACAATGCATTGCTAAAAGAAATTTTACAAAGACCTAAATAATTGAAAGAACATTTCATGCTTACAGATTGGAAGACTAAATATCATTAAGATAGTCTACCCAAACTGATATGTGGATTCAATGCAATCCCGATAAAAATTCCACTAGCATTTTTTAAACAAATGGTAAACACAATTATTAAACTTATCTGGAAGGGTAAAAGTTCTCAAATAGCCAGAAACATCTTAAAAAAGAAAAGTGAAGTTGAAGGAATATCATAATCATATTACCATATTACCTAGCTACAGTGTTAAAAATAGCATGGTATTGGCATAAAGATAGACACATAGACCAATGGAACTGGATTGATGGCTCAGAAACAGACCCTCATGTTTATGATCAAATGATTTTTTACAAGCCTGTCACACCCACCCAGCTAGGTAAGAACAGTCTGTTCAACAAATACTTGGATATCCATATCCAAAAAAAAAAAAAAAAAAAGAAAAGAACAAAGAAAAGAAAGAGGATCTCCTACCTCACACCTCATACAAAAATTAACTCAAAATGGATCAAAGACCTAAATATAAAAGCTAGAACCATAGAGCTCCTAGAAGAAAATGTAGGGAAACATCTTTAAGACCTGGTGGTAGGTGGTGCATTCTTAAACCTTACACCAAAGCACGAGCAATAAAAGAAAACATGGGTAAATGGAATCTCCTCAAACTTAAAACACTTTTGTGATTCAAAGGACTTCATCAAGAAGGTGAAAAGGCAGCTGACTCAACGGGAGAAAATATTTGGAAACTACATATCTGATAAGGGTTTGATTTCCATTCTATAGAAAGAGGTCATACAATTCAACAATAAAAGAACAAACAATCCAATTAAAAAATGAGCAAAAGACTTAAATAGACATTTCTCCAAAGAGGAAATATAAATGATCAAAAAGCACTTGAAAAAAAATGTTCACTACCCCTAGCTATTAAGGAAATGCAAATTAAAATGACAATGAGCTATCATCTCACACTGCATAGAATAGCCATTATTAAAAAACAGAAAACAATAAGTGCTGGAGAGGATGTGGAGAAATAGGAACACTCCTTCACTCTTGGTGGGATTGTAAAATGGTGCAGCCTCTGTGGAAAGCAGTTTTGTGGTTCCTCAGGAGGCTAGATATAGAACTGCCATATGATCCCACAACTCCTCTCCTAGGAATATATCCAGAAAAAAACTGAAAACAATGACACGAACAGATATCTACACACTGATGTTCACAGTGACATTATTCATAATTGCCAAAGGATGGAAACAACCCAAGTGGCCATCAAATAAGGAATGGATAAACAACCTGTGGTATATACATATGATGGAATAGTATGGTGCAGTAAGAAGAAATGAAATTGGAACACATATGATAACATGGATGAATCTTAAAGACAGTATGGTAAATGAAATAAGCCAGACACAAAGGGACAAATATTGCATGTTCTCAATAAAATTAACTAAATACAAAGAATAAACACATGGAGTTAAAATCTAGAGTATAGGTTATTAGGAGGTAAAAGGAGGGCTGTGAAGGAGTGCTGATGCTTAATGTATGTAGGAGTTTTAATAAACTTGACTGTAAATGGAGTAGCAGCTGGTTTATAAATAGGATTGTGGCTGAAAAGGGTAGTCTAGGGATGTAAACCTCAATTGAAAGAAAGCTAGAGAATAATCTAGGGACTGAATAACACAGTGAACCCAGAGGTGGGTGAGAATTGTGGTTATCAGTATGTAATGACCATCTTTATCCCTCGAAACTGTTTTTGACTTAAAGTCTACTTTATTTCATAGTAGTATAGCCACCTCAGCTCTCTTTTGGTTACTTCTTGCATGGTATATATTTTTTCCATCCTCTCCCTGTCAACCTACTTGTATCTTTGACTTTAAGGTGAGCCTCTTGCAGGCAGCATATAGTTGGGTAATGCTTTTTCATTCATTTTCCCAGTTTCAGCCTTTTAATGTAAGCATTGAGGGTTATACATTTCCCTCTCAGCACTTCTTTTGCTGTATCCCACAGGTTTTGATATGTTGTGTTCTTGTTTTCATTCATCTTGAGATATACACTGATTTCTTTTGCTATTTCTTCTTTGACCCACTGATTATTTGTTTAATCTCCATATATTTGTGGATTTTCTCTTTTCTGCCTGTTATTGATTCCAGCTGCATTCCATTATGATCAGAGAAAGTGCTTTGTATAATTTTAATCTTTTCAAATTTATTGAGACCTGTCTTGTGACCCAAAATATGGTTTATCTTGGAGAAGGATCCATGAGCACTTGAAATGAATGTATATCCTGCTGTTTTGGAGTGTAATGCTCTATAAATGCCTGTTAGGTCTAGTTGATTTATCATAGTATTCAAGATCTCTGTTTCCATATTTATCCTCTGTTCAGATATTCTATCCAATGCTGAGAGTGGTGTCTTGAAGTCTCCAGCTATTATTGTAGAGATAATCTCTATTTCTCTACAGAGAAATAGAAGTCTATTTCTATAGAGCCTATTTCTCCTTTAAGTTTTGTCATGTATGTCTCATGTATTTTGGGGCACCCTGGTTAGGTACATAAATATTTATGATTGTTATTTCTTATTGGTGAATTGTCCCTTTTATTAATATGTAATAACCTTCTTCATTTCTTATAACAGTTTTGCATTTAAAATCTATTTTGTTCGATATTAGTATCATTACTCCAGTTTGTTTTTGGTTACTATTTGCATGGAATATCTTTTTCCAACCTTTAACTTTCAGTCTGATTGTGTCCTTGCCTCTAAGGTGAGTCTCTTGTATACAGCATATAGATAGTTCATATATTTTTATCCATTCTGCCATTCTGTGGTCAAATAATTAACTATCTTAAGGAAAATGGAAGCTAGCTTTCTGAATATTGGAGAATGAAAATGCACATGTGAAAGCGAGAGAACTAGAATGAATCCTGTGTGTTGGATTGGAATTGAAGGTATTGTTGTGAATGCATGGTTCTCTCTCTCTCTCTCTCTCTCTCTCTCTCTCTCTCTCTCTCTCTCCCCCTGTTACCTCTATATCTTTAGAAATTAATATAAATATAAATGTGTATAAGCAGGTGTGTGTTTGTATTCTATTCAATGAGAAGGCCTGGGAGCAATGACATCCCAATAGCAATGAGCACATCTAGCACCAGATCTTGGCTTCCACTTATCATTTGTATTAGTTTCCAGTTGGTGATGCAACAAATTTAATACAAATAAATTATCTTACAGTCCTGGAGGTCAGAAATACAAAATAGGTCTTAAGAGGCAAAAATTCAAGCTTCAGCAGAATCAGCAGACACCAGTTCATTCTGGAGGTTCTAATGGACAATGTTTCCTTGCTTTTCCAGCTTCTAGAAGCTTCCTGCATTTCTTGGTTCATTGCCTCTTTGCAAATTCAGTGCCAGCAATTGCATCACCCGACCTCTCCTTTTGTCCTCGCTTCTCTTTCTCTGACTCTGACTCTCCTTCTTCCATCTTTCACTTATAATGATCCTTGTGATTACACTGGACCCAACTGGATAATCCAGAATAATCTCCTCATCTCAAGATCCTTAATTTAATCACA
This sequence comes from Tolypeutes matacus, assembly GCA_026826555.1. Classification (NCBI taxonomy): domain Eukaryota; kingdom Metazoa; phylum Chordata; class Mammalia; order Cingulata; family Chlamyphoridae; genus Tolypeutes; species Tolypeutes matacus. The sequence continues at coordinate 2,824,062 of JAKSZT010054160.1, forward strand.
TCTGCAAAGTCTCTTTGTCATGTAAAATAACATATTAATAAATTCTGGGGATTATGATATGGTCATCTTTGGGGGCCATTATTCTATCTATGGACAAAGTGTTTTAGAACAGTTGAAATAACATTAGGATTGTCTTCCAGGTGGGATAGAATAGCTTGTGGCAAACCAGCACCCCCACTAAGAACAATAAAAATGGCCAAAAAATATAGAAATCATTTGTTAGAAGGTGTCACCACAGGAAAGATGCCAGAGTGAGAAGCTCCATGGCTCTGTCTCCCCACAGAAGCTTTGAACAACCAGCAAGAACTGGACTGGCAGAAGCATGTTTCTTAAAGTTCCAGCAAACAAAGGACTGCAGTACAAGGCAAGTGCCAAATCAAGAAAAAGCTTACCTAAAAGTGCTAGGATCTTCTGAGCTGCTTGTATGGATTTTGGTCCCAGTTGTGGAAGGAGCAGAGTAACCCTTCTGCATTTATTGGGAGCATGTATATCTGGTCCAATCTGTCTGGTCATGTCCTGAGGGACTTACCTTCCCAGAACATGCCTTGTGTGTTGAAGGAAGTTCATGGTTCTCTCTTACAGAACATGGAAGAACAGCCAGGTTTTGCTTCCTGGGCCAGGGGATTGTTAGCTATAACATGAAGTGCTGTACCTGGGACCTTGAGGAAACTGTTTCTTAGGGAAAAGGGGACATTTGTATCTGTGTAAATGGGGGAATCCCCAAGGTCACAAATGCAGAAAGGATCAGGGAGGCTCCTATGCCTTGGCCTGGAGCTATGCTATGAACTATTTGTGTGGATAAGCCCTGAGGGAGAACATTCACATAGGTCAATCTGCAAAGACTGGGAAAGGTGTTTTCTTTTTTTTTCTTTGGTTAGTTCCTGGCATTCAAGAAGAACTCTGTCATAACACTTGCTGGGTACAGGCTTAAGGAACAGATGCCTCAGAGTCTAAATTCTATCCATGACACATTAAAATATCCAAATGCCCAGGTTTCAACCAAAGATTACAAAACATAACAAAAAAAGTCCCATGAAATGATGGCCCAGATAAGGGAGAAGATGAAAGCATTAGAAACCATCCATGAGGAGGACTAGATCTTGGACTTACCAGACAGAAACTTAAAAAAAATAGTCCTAATAATGGTCAAAGATCTAAAAGAAAACATGGACAGAGAACTAAAAATAATAAGGAAAACAATGGATAAACACAAAAAGAATATCAATAGGGATATGGAGATTATGAAAAGGAAACAAACAGAGCTGAAGACCCCAGTGAGAAATTAAAAATTCCCCAGAGGGGTTCAACAACAGATTGGAGCTGGTAGAAGAAAGAATCCTTGAACTTGAAGATAAGAAAATTGAAATCATCCAGTTTGAGGAGGAGAAAGAAGAAAGAATAAAGAAAAGTGAACGGATCCTGAGGACCCTGTGGGATACTGTCAACTATACCAATATATGTACTGCGGGAGTACCAGAAGGAGAAGAAAGAGAGAAAGGGACAGAGAGAATATTCAAAGAAATAATGGCTGAAAACTTCCCAAATTTGAAAGACAGGAATATACACATCCAAGATCCTCAACTAACCCCAAACAGAATAAACAATTCTAATCAAACTATTGAATGCCAAAGATAAGGAGATCTGAAGGCCACAAGAGAGAAGCAATGTGTCACATGCCAGGGAGCCTCAATAAGATCAAGTGCCAATTTCTCATTAGAAACCATGGTGGCAAGAAGGCAATGTGAAGACATATTTAAAGTGCTAAAAACAAAAAAAATAATAAAAATAAAAAAACCCGCCAACCAATAATTCTATGTCTGTCAACACTGTCTTTCAAAAATGAGGGAGCAATTAAGACATTCCCAGACAAGCAAAAGTTGAGAGAGTTTGTCACCACTAGACCAGCCCTCTAAGGGTGATAAAGAGAGTTCTGCAGTTTGAAAGGAAAGGACACTAGACAATAGATCAAAGCCACATGAAGAAATAAAGATCTCCAGTAAGAGTAACCGTTGGGGTAAATATAAATGCCAGTACTATTGTAATTTTGGTTTGTAATCCACTTTTAACAGAATCTAAAAGGCAAATGTATAAACTGTAATGAGAAATCAGTGGTTTTAGACTCATAATGTAAAAATCTGTAATTTGTGACAAGAACTACTTAAAGGTAGGGGGACAGAAGTGTACACAGGAACATAATTTGTGAATAGGTTTGAAGTTAAGTTGGTATCAATGAAAATGAGATTTTTTACAGATTTAGGATGTTAAAAATAAGCCCATGATAATTACAAAGAAAATACTGGAGGATATGCAAGTTCATAGAAACAGTAATTAGACTACAGATTATCAGGGGCAGGGGATAGGGGTAATAGAGAGTTCATGCAAAATAGGTTTAGGGTTTCTGTTGGGGAGATGGTAATGTTATAGTAATGAAAGTTCATGAGGGTACCTCAAGACAGTTGAATGTGATGAATCTCACTGAATGTTCTGCTTGGGAATGGTTTGGATGGAACAGTTTATGTTGTATAATTGTTCTCACAGTAAAAAATAAAGAAAGAGCAATTACAAAGACAATGACAATTAAAGAAAATAAATGATCTTGGATGGGATCTAACAAGGGAGGAGATATGGCTCAAAAGGACTTTATTGGGACATATAAAAGAACAATGGAATATAGGCTATAAGCTTTATATCAATGTTAAATTTCTTGTACTTTATAACTGCACTTGATAACTGATACCTAGGTGAATATCCTTGTTCTTAAAGAAATGTACATGGTAGTATTAAGGGTTCAAGGAGCATGATGTATATAACCTATGCTCTAGTGTTCATAAAATGGATTGATAAATAAAGATGACATATAGATGGATAGTTAGATGGATTGATAGAAAGATGGATGTATAACTAAAATGATACAGCAAATGTGGCCAAATGTTAAAATTCATGGATCTGGGTATCTGGGGGGGATAGAGGTATGGTGGAGTTCTCCGTATGGGGTTTGTATTATTTTTGTAACTGTCCTGTAAGTTTGAAAGTATTTTAAAATTAAAATTTTTTAAAAAATCAATGTAAGTGACTATATCAACAAGCTAAAGAATAAAAATCTCATGATCTATCAATTGATACAAAAAAAGCATTTGATACAATCCAATACCCAGTGGTTAATAATAAAATACAAGAATGTTCTACTTCAAGGTGTTGTATATGGTGATACATGGGAAAATATAACACATGTAACTTATAAACTATAGTTAACAATATTGTTATATTTTGTAGCAAAAGCAAAGAAAGTACTATAGCAATGCTAAAGGTAAAAAAAAAGAATATGAGATTAAGTTTTATGAGCTATGAATATGATTAAGCATATTTTTTCTTCTTCATTTTCTTTGCTAACAAGGAGACCGTGATCTTGTCATTTAACCAGTTTGTGTTCAACTGTGTATTTTTCTGAACAATGGAGAAACAATTGAGTTTGTTTTTAAGACTACATGTGATAAAAAGTGTCTGTACAGAATATTTTGGGGTATTGGTTCCATAACTTAGTAAGCTGCCTTTTGTCTGTCATTTTATTTTTTGAATTTGAAATAAGGTTTACTTGATTCATTACTGATTTAAAAAAAAAATACTCTTGGCAAACTAGGAATAGAAGAGAACTTCCTCAACTTGATAAAGAACATCTACAAAAAAGACCTGTAACTAAAATCACACTTAATAATAAAGGAATGGATGCTTTCCTTCTAAGATTGGAAGCAAGGCAAGGATGTATGCTTTCACCACTCTTATTACTGAAGTTCTATCCATTTCAATAAGGCAAGAAAAAAGAAGTAAATGGCATACAAATAGGATAGGAAGACATAAAACTGTCTCTATTTGCAGATGACATCATTGTCTACACATAAAATCCCTAAGAATCTACAAAGCATCCTTCTGGAACTAAAAGGGAGTTCAACAAAGTCACAGGATATAAAATCAATGCACAAGAATCAACCAGATTTCTGTATACTAACGAACATGTGGAAACCATTTATAATCACTTCAAAGAAAATGAAATGTTTAGGTATAAACTTAACAAAACATGTACAGGATCTGTATGCTGAAAATTATAAAACGCTGCTGAAAGAAGAAAATTAAATGGAGAGATATATTGTGTTCATGGATTAGATGACTCAACATAGTAAATGTGTCAATTCTGCAGAACTGCGAAAATAATCTTAGCAGTGAAGAATAAAGTGGGAGGCTTCATTCTACCTGATATTTAAACCTATTATAAAGAAAGAGCAATCAAGACATTGTGGTCCTGGCAGGGGGATAGACACAGATCAATGGAACAGAATAGAGAGCCCTGAAATAGGTGCACACAAATATGCCCATCTGGCTTTTGATAAAGGTGCAACCGTAATTCAATGGAGGGAGGATAGATTTTTCAACAAATGGTGCTGGAGTGATTGGGCACCCATAAGTCAAAACATAAAACTTGACCTAAATCTCACACTTTTTATAAATATGAACTCAAAATGGATCATAGATTTATGTATCAATTTTAAAAAGATAAAACTTTTAGAAAAAAAATTTAGAAGAAAATCTTCAGGATCTAGGTCTAGGTAAAGTTCCTAGACTTTATTTACCAAAAGCACAGTCCATAAAAGGAAAAATGGATAAATTGGACTTCTTCAGAATTAAAAACACTTGCTCTGTTAAAGATCCTGTTAAAAGGATGAAAAGACAAGCTAAAGAGTGGGGGGAAATATTTTCAAACCATTATTCAGCAAAGGACTCATATATAGAATATATAAAGAACACTCAAAATTAACAGTAACAGTAAACCAAACAATCCAATTAGGAAATAAAAGTCATGAATAGACATTTCACCAAAGAGGATATATAAATTACAAACAAACATGTGAAAAGATGTTCCAAATTAGTAGCAGATTTGGAAAATGAAAATTAAAACCACAATGAGATATCACTACATATACCTATCAGAATGACTAAAATAAAATTAATGATGGCACCAAATACAGACTAGAATGTGGAGAAACTGGATCACTCATGCATTGCTGGTGGGCTTGTAAAGTGGCATAGCCACTCTGGAAAACAGCTGGACAATTTCTTATGAAGCTAAACATCCAACTACCATACGACCCAGCATTTGTACTCTTGGGCATTTATTCTAGAGAAATGAAACATGTTTACACAAAATCCTGTGCATGAAATGTCCATAGCAGTTTTTTTCATAAAGCTGAAAACTGGAAACAATCAAGATATTTTTTAATGGGTGACGTGGAATATTATTTGACCATGTAAATTGTTGATTCACACAACAAGTTGATGAATCTCCAGGGAATTGTGCAGAGTAAAACAAGCCAATCCCACAAGGTTATATACTGTATGATTCCACTTAAATAACATTCTTGAAATGACCAAACTATAGAAATGGAGAGCAGATTAGTGGTTGCTAGGGGCTGAGGTGGGGGAAGTGGTGTGTCTATAAAAGGGCAACACAAAGGATCCTTGTGCTGATGGGAATGTCCTATATCTTGAGTATCAATGTCATATTCTGTTGTGATATTGGACTATAGTTTTGCAAGAGGGAACCATTTGAGGAAATGGGTAAAGGGTAGAGAGATTTCTCTGTATTATGCCTTACAACTAAATGTGAATCTATATTTATCTCAAAATAAAAAAAGTTTAATTTAAAAATTAGTGATAGAAAAAATGTGTTAAAAAGTTTAAAAAATCCAATGAAACTTCTAGATCTGGTACTTTGAGAAGCAGAATAGTGGCAATTTGACATTTTTCTCAAAATTTTCTCTTACTTGGTCTTCTTGTATTTTCTGTCTCTTCTGGGGTCATGTTTAATAAATAGTTTTTTACATGGTAAATTTTCATTTCACACAGTTTTCACATTTCTTTGCAGGGTTGACATTAATCTCTTTTGAATTGCTTACTTTTCTTTGTTTCTGTGATTATGTCTACATTTTCATTTCTTCTTTTGTGTATTTCCCCTTTTTTCTAGATTAGTCTGGCAAGTTTTTTAAAATAAGAAAAGTAGATTTCATTTTTTTCCAAAGAACATTCTTTTGAATATATTAATTCCTCTGTCTCCTATTTTCTAATTGATTCATTTCTGCTTTTATCCTTACTAATTCCTTCCTTCTGCTTTCCTCACGCCTAACATCTTGTTCTTTGCATAACTTTTGTGTAACCTTATTATTTTTAATTTTTAATTTTTTTTTATTAGAGAAGCTGAAAGTTTACAGAAAAACCATGCAGAAAATACAGAGTTCCCATAAACCACCCTTACTTTCTGTAATTTTAAATTGAGTTATATCTGTTTGTTCCTATTTAGTAAAATAAGTTAAGAGTGTAAAATTTCTTCTGAATACTAATTTAACTGTACCCGTGAATGATCTGATATGGTGTTTTTATTATTGCTATTTACTAGAAATACTTAGAAATGTTTTGGGCTCTGACTATAGGTGTTCAGAAGTGTGTTAATCGTGCCCTTGTTTCACGACACACTCCGTTATTGTCCCCTGCATGGCTCTCTTCTGTTGTTTATTTGTTGCCTATGTATTTGTTTGCTTTGAATAATAAATAACTGGGAGCTCCCCACACAAGGACAAAAATGAGAATTTTTACAATAGCTGGTGTCTACCTCTGTGAGCCTCTCCAGGCCCATCCTCTTGCTTCTTTCCACCAGCATCAAGCACCGTTCTAAATCTTCTGCTTATGTTTTCTTGTTTCCCCACACGTTTTAAAAAATTGTCTTATTGAGATATAATTCACAGACCATAGAGTTCATTCATTTAAAGTGGACGCTTCCATGCTTTTATTTATTCACAGAGTTGTATAACTAATGCCACAATCCAGTTTTAAAATATTTTCATAACCCCAAAAGAAACCCATGCCCACTTGCCTTCACTCCAATTCTCGCCCTCCCCCCAGTCTCTGGTAACCACTAACCTGTCTCTATTAATTTGCCGATCTAGACGTTTCATATAAATGGAATAATAAAATGTGACTTTTTATCACTGATTTATTTGACTTAGCATGATTTTTCAAGGTTCATCTGTGTTGCAGCATATGTCATTATTTCATTCTTTTTTATGGCCAACTAATATTATTTTGTTTATCTTTTCACTAGTTGACAGACATTTGGGTTGTTTCCACTTTTTGGCTATTATGTCCAAGTTTTTGTGTGGATGTATGTTTTCATCTCTCTTGGGTACATATCTAGGAATGAAATTGCTGGGTCATATGCTTAACCTTTTAAAGAACTGTTCTCTCTTTCACAAAGCAGTGGCCCATTTTACATTCTCACCAGAAATGTATGAAGGCTCCAATTTCTCTACATTCTCATTGACATAGTTATTGTCTGTCTTTTTTTAAATTTTAGCCATGCTAGTGGGTGTGAGGTGATATCTCATTGTGGTTTTGACTTGCAATTCCCTAATGACTAATAATATTGAGCATCTTTTCATGTGCTTATTGGCCACTTGTATATCTTCTTTGGAGAAATGTCTATTCAGATCCTTTGTCCATTTTAAAATTGGGATTTATTATTATTATTGATTGTATGAGTTCTTTAGATATCCTAGATTAAAGTTTCTTATCAAATATCAACTCATTCTGAGTTAATTTTTGTGTCCTGTGTGAGGAAGGGGACCAATTTCATTCTTTTGCATGTGGATATCCAGTTGTCCCAGAACTCTATGTTGAAAAGACTATTCTTTTCCCATTTTATTTTCTTGGCACCCTTGTGGAAAAACAGTTGACCATAAATTTCAGGGTTTATTTCTGGATGCTCAGTTTTGTTCCATTGATTTATATGTGCCAGAACCATATTGCCATGATTACTTTAGCTTTGTAATACATTTTGGAAATGAAGTATGAGCCTTCCAACTTTGTTCTTCTTTGTCAAGATTGTTTTGAGTATTTTGAATCCCTTGACTTTTCATATGAATATTAGGATCAGCTTATTAGTTTCTCCAAAAAACAAAAACAAAACACCTCACATCTTCACATCCTGTATTTTGATAGGGATTGTGTCAAATCTGTAGACCAATTTGGGGAGTCTTACATCTTACCAGTATTAAGTCTTCCAATCCATGAATATGGGATGTCTCTCCATTTATTCAGATCTTCTTTCATTTCTTTCAGCAATGTTTTGAAGTTTTCAGTGTACAAGTCTTATGTCTTTTTTGTTAACTTTATTCCTAAACAGTTTGCTTTTTTATGCTATTTCAAATAGAATTGTTTTCTTAATTTCATTTTTGGGTTGTTTATTACTAATGTATAGAAATACACCTGGAATTTTGTATATTGATCTTTTATCCGTAAACTTTGCTGAACTCATTCTAATAGGCTTTAAGTGAATTCCTTAAGCTGTTCAAATACATGATCATGTCATCCGCAAAGAGAGATAGTTTTACTTCCTCCTTTCCAAGCTTGGTGCCTTTTATTTCTTATTCTTGCCTAATTGCTCTGACTAGAATCTCTAGTATAATGTTAAGTTGAAGAGGTGAGTGGATAACCTTGCTTTGTTCCTGACCATCAGTCTTTCACCAGTAAGTATGGTGTTAACTGTCCCACCTGTTTTTAACATAGTTTTGTCACATCTATAGTTCTTCTTGTAAAGCATACATTGTTTAGAATTTGCTACGAATAACTTCATGAAAAAGGGAACCAGGCAGTCTTCTGCTGCTTGCTTTTCTCACTTGGTATGATATGAGAGATCTGGCCATATTTTTGCATGGAGTTATGGTTCATTCATTTTGACTATTCTATAATATTTCATTGTATAAATATACCACAATTTATTTAGCCATTATCCTGTCAGGGAATTTTTGCTTGTTTCCATGGTTTTGCCATTATGAAAAATGCTGCTATGAATATTCTCACACATGTCCCCAAAGACAAGGATTTGGGAATGTTCAATTTTAGAAGATTCTGCCACTTTGTCTTCTAATGTGGTCTACAAATTTACATTATCACGAATAACATATAAAAGCTTTTGTTGATCCCCAATCACTCCATCCCTTTGCATTGCCAGGCTCTTTGATTTTTGCCCCTGAGATGTGGATAAAGTGGTATCTCATTTTGGGGCTTGGTTAGCATTTCCCTCACAGCTAATGGGGCTGAACATCTCTTTATTGATTACTTACAATAAATCTGTTGAGTGTTTCCTCTGGGGAGGTTAACTCTCCTACTGTTCAAGCTACACATCTGTGTTGATCCAGGGAGCTCCCAGTTGCACTGGAGGAGCCTGTGAGTAGAGGGAAAAGGTGTGGGGCAGATGCTCCATGTATTCACATACTTTCAGCTTGAAGTTAGTCCAAGTCCTGTGGAACTGCCTACCCCAGCATGGCTAAAATCAGGGGTGAGGCTGAGAAGCTTTGACTTATTGTTGTTTCAGTCTTTGATCCAAAAATGAGAGTATTTTTTAAATAATAGGTGAGTTTATCCCATTATGTTTAATGATATGACAGGGTACATTTGGTCTCAGTTCTGTCATATTATTTTATATTATGCCTGTTGATTTTAATGCTTCCTTTAAAAGTCTGTTACTTCATGGTCTATATTTCCTTGATTTGCTTTGTGTGTTGGCTTTCCCTCTGATAATTTGGAAAGGCTATGGAGTATATTTAGTTCTTTCAGTGGTTATCTTATATCTACCTAAAATATTCTTTTATGTCTAACTTCTTGAATCATAACTTGATTTCTCACCATGGAAGATGGAGACGTTGCTTTACTTCCTTTACCTTACTTTTTCTCATGTCTCCTCCTTGTTTGAGTATATTATTTCTTCTCTTATACCTTAAATAATAAATCATATACTTCTATGCTGATTGCTTGATTTATCAGCTTCTGGTATGTTGAGCTCTTTCTTCAAATGCAGTTGTTTTATATCCTGCTTGGAACTCAGGGTACATTTTTGATATAAGAACTCATATTTCTTCAATTTATTATCTCCAAATATTGCCTCTCCATCCTCTCTATTTCTCCTCCTACAACTCCTCTTGGGCATGGTTGGAGATCCTTGCCCTACCTTCCCATTCCTCACCTGCTTTGTTGCTTTGTACTGAGAGCTCATGTCCAAAAGTTACTGTTTTCCATCTGGCGGTGCAGGCAGGTTTCACATTCTCCTCTTCCAGGAGGTTTTGCTTTCATTATTTTCCCTCAAGGTCTTGCACCTGGTAAGTGGTGCAGAGTTAGGGTTCTGCTTTCTCTCAGGTGACTCCTTTCTCACTCATGGCCCAGGCAGTTGGCCCACTTTTGTGAGTGGTGGGTGGTGTTTTTCTCATTTTCATTTTACTGAAGGGATTGCTTTTTCAGGCTCCTGGCTCCAACCATAAAGATCACTTCTAGCCCCCTTCTGTGCAGGGCTTGTTGCCTCGTCTCTCCATCCCTCCTGGGCACTAAAGCGTGAGCATTATATCCAGTTCTTATACTTCTGTGGGCCATTTGGCATTAGCTCCTGCTCACTGCTCTGGCTTTGAATTTTCTTTCGTTTCTGGCATGTGAGGATTTTCCCTTCTTGCTTTCAAGTTCATTGAAATTTTGAGTTCATCGAAAAACAGCACAAATTTTCTTATTATGTTTCAGCCAGCATCTCTCCATGTTTGTAGTGGGTGTGGTGGTGGTGGTGAAAATGGGCAGGTACTTTCTGCATCAGCTTAGTCCCCCATAGAGAAGAGAAGGTGCTGGTCAAAGAGGATGGGGCCCCTGGGTGTAGCTGGCCAGGGCTGGGCAGTGAGGGTGAGGCTGAATGGCTGAAGTCCCAGAAGAGACTGAGAATTGGAGGCTTGGGAAGAGAATTGGAGGGACAGAGGCTAGCAATATGGTGGGAGTGGGGGACTTCAGAGGGAAATGGAGGTGAGAACTTCTGAGTGGTGTGTTGAGCTGGGCATGGCTTATCCTCAAACCCACGTGACCTGTCAGGCTGGGCTCTTATTGCCGTGAACCTTCAAGAACAGCCCTGCTATGCTCAACTGCCACTTTTGAGTGGCATTTTGGGAGAAATAAAGGAAACAGATCTGTATTCCACATTAAGACTGCTCAAAATCAAAGATCAAAACAGTGACATCAAACATTTTTCAGATACAGGAAATTGGAGCAAGAGGTAACTATGAATGCCAAGTCTAAGAATTTTCAGAGATCTTGGGTAGGACATTGAACTTCTCACAGGTTGTAAGATAAGATTTGAGCTGACTTTATTTATCACTCAAAGGATGGGGTGACCCAGATGACATCATATGTATATGATGGTCACATCTCTTGTCTCAGTTTATCTACATGACTATGATTGAACATATAAAATTACCCATCTTCAGAAGCATGGTTCTCAACCAGGGGTGATTTTGTCTCCCAAGGCACATTTGGCAATGTCTGGAGAGATCTTTGATTGTCATGTCTGATGAGTGCTACCAGCATCTAGTGGATAAACACCAAGGATGCTGCAAAATATCCTACAACGCACAGGACAGCTCCCCACAGTAAAGAATTTATCCAGCACAAAATGTCAATACTGCCAAGGCTGAGAAACCCTGGTCTAGAGTAGGTAAGGCTCAGAGACATCAAATAACCTGCTTTAGGTCACAGAACTGGAAAAGTAGAAATAGTAAATATAGCTCAAATTTATTAACTCTCTCCCTCTTCCTCCCCCCCCCCATTCTCTCTGTGGCAAGCATTGTTCTAACTCCACTTTCCAGGTTCTGATATTATTACCCCTATTACATAGATGTGGGAACTGAGATTCAGGAAGGGCCAGTGACTCTCCCTGTCACATAGGTACAAGAGGTCAAACCAGGACTCCACTCAGGTGGAAGTCTCCAGAGCCTGAGCTCTTACACTGGGCTGCACTTTTTTTTTTTTTTTTCATATTTTTTTTATTTTTTAAAAGATACTTAGATTACATAAATGCTACACAAAAAATATAGGGATTCCCATATGCCCCACTTTCCATGCCTTCCACACCCTCCCACATAAACATCCTTCATTAGTGTGGCACATTCATTGCAACTGATAAACGCATCCTGGGGCATTGTCATTAAGCATGGACCATAGTTCACATTGTAGTCTACACTCTCTCCTATACAATTCTGGGGTGTTATGTGATAATATAAAATGGCCTATATCTGTCATGGCAATGTCATTCAGGATGATTCTCAAGTCCCGAAAAAGCCCCTGTATTACAACCGTTTTTCCCTCTCCCTGCCCTCAGAGCCTCCAGTGGCCACTGGCTCCATATCAATGTTGTAATTTCATCCAATGGGAGAAAATATTTGGCAACCATATATCTGATAGGAACCTAATATCCAGCATATATAAAGAAATCCTACACCTTGAAAATAAAAAGACAAACAACCCATTTAAAAAATGGGCAAGCCACCTGAAAAGCCACTTCTTTAAATGGGCTGCACATCTCAGAGGGCTTGGGTGTGAGTCCAGGTTTCCAACGTGGCTGTAAGCTCTGCCTCTGTCCTTCACCTTCTTTTAGATACTCAAAGCCCAAGACACAGGCTCAGAACCAAGAAGCCATGAGATAAAGCTCTACAACAAAATTTGAATAAAAGGTCAAAGAAGTCTTTCAACATGCCAAAAGAGATATGCCTTTTCTAGAGGAAGCAATGAGCACCCATGGCAAATATCACAGCAGATTCCTTTGACTCCGTCGTAGCACCCCAAGGCAGTGCAGCCCAGGGGCCAGCATTGGGGACACCAGCCTCCTGATGTCCAGATCCTGATAGAGACCATTTAATTTTCCAAGACAGCACTTGAAGCCTCCAGCTCTCTTGTGGCAGAGGGAGCAGCTCCTGTGGCAACCAAGTTCCATGGTGTCCTTCTGGGACTCATTCCTGGAAGTTGAGCCTGCAGTTTCCTCCTTCAGCTCTTCCACTGATTTGTGTGTGTGTGTGTGTGTGTGTGTGGCTTCAACAATGGGAATTTATTAGCTTACAAGCTTACAGTTTTGAGGCTGTGTCCAAATTGAGGCATCATCAAGATGATGCCTTCTTCCCAAAGACCTGCTGCCGGCAATCCTTGGCTCCTCTGTCACATGGCAAGGCATATGGCAGCATCTGCTGGTCCCTCTCTTCTCTTCCAGGTTTCATTGGTTGCAGGTTCTTGCTTCCCTGGCTTTTTCTCTCTCTCTCTCTGTTTCATGCCATTATAAAGAACTCCAGTACATAAAATATCCATCCTGAATGAGGCGGGTCATACCTTAGCTGAAGTAGCCTCATCAAAATATCCTACTTACAATGGACCTGCACCCATAGAAATGGATTAACTTTAAGACCATGCTTTTTTAAGTTTTAAACCACCACAGCTGGAAATACTGTAAAATTTCAGAATTTAAGTATACCCAAATCAAGTTATTGCCACAGAAGAATGGCAAATTTTACCAAGGATCAATTGTAAAATTGATTATATTCATAATAACCCAATCCAATCAGGAATGAGGTTATGTTCAGATCACTTGGACTGAATTTTGGATATTTGTAAAACTTAAATCATAGGTTAATTAAAAATCTTTTAGAATGTGTACTTCCTTGTTTTTTAAAATTTCATTTTATCTTTAAGTATAACATATACAAAACACATAAATAATAATAATAATAATAATAATAATAATAATAGTAATAACAACATATGAAGACCCAAGTACCCACCACCCAGCTTAAGAAAGAGAATACTATGGCACCATGTTCTTCCACTATCTCATCCCTCTCCTTTCCTCCCTTCTCCATGGGTATCTACTGCCCTGAATTTTGTATTTATCACTCCCTTATTTTTATTTATAGTTTTATAACATATGGATGTATCCCTAAACAACAAATTGTTTGATGCTGCATGTTTTTGAACTTTATACGAAAGGAGTCATATAGCCTTCCACTGATTTTATAAGCACCTAATTTCCTTTATTAAAGCCTTTTCTGCATAAACCAGCCAGAGTGGTGCCTCTGATCTGCCACTGCAGGAAGAGAGGACAAGCAGGTGGACAAGGGTCCTTCCCAGCCCAGTGCCAGCATGCTAAGTAGGCATGTGGGGTCCTGGGGAGAGAGGAGGAGGGTCACCAGGTTTTGGGGTTTTTTTTTCCCTTGAGAGTCACAATGGGCTACAGAAAAGACTACAGAGAGGGGAGCGGATGTAGCTCAGTGGTTGAGTGCCTGCTTCCCACGTACAATGTCCTGGATTCAATATCCCCTGGCACATCCTAAAAAAAAAAAAAAAAAAAAAAAAGGCTACAGAGCTAGGAAGCAGAAGAAATGAGTTTCTAATCTCTTCCTGATGTATGAAACTTTGGCAGATCTATTCCTCATTCATCCACTCAAGTGTTCCCACTAGTCCCCCTTCCAGCCCTGACATTCTGTGGCACCGAGTCTGGAATAAACAACGGAGCTGGTCGGTGGTGGGAACGCAGGCTGGGATTTACAGCAGAGCCCTCTTTAAATGTCACCGCGCAATGCTTTCCCGTTTCAAGTGAGATTGACAGCCACCAGCAAGCTAACGAGATTGCTGCGCTGCTCATTCTCTTAGCAGACAGGGCCCCTCGCAGGTTGGAAATCAAGAGGCGCCTTGGGGAAAGGAGGAAAGGAGGCAGGAGCAAGCAGTGCCATTTACCAACGAGCCCCAAGTCTAGGCTATGACATGAGGCAATTCTTTATGACAAGGCTTCTGAAGAAAGGGTTAGGTGGCTCAGGGGCCCCAGAGAAGCTTGCCCCTAGGCTCCCATAGGATGGGTGTGGGTTGCTATGGTGTCCCCTGCAGGCTGCCCTCCCCTTAGCTCTGGTCCACTGTGGCTCTGAGAGAGTGAACGGAGGAATGGGAGGCTGCTGCTCTCAGGACCGGGGTGGGAGGTGAGGTGGAGAGAAGGGGGTGATTAAAAGTCCTGGTCAGATCTCTGCTCTGATGCTAACTTGCTGTGTGACTTCAGGCAACCTGTTTGTCTCTCTGGGTCTCTGTTGCACTTATAAAGTAAAAGAAATGAGTTTTCATTCTGCAAAGGTCAGGGACTGTCTGCTCTATTTAACCCCCTATTTCCTGCCCCTGGCACAGTTCTGGCACATAGCAGGGTTTCAATCAATGTTAGAAACTGAAAGAATGAAATAGAGCCTGTAGTAGTGGGAAGAACAGGAAATAGTTTTAAGCCCAGGAAAGTCAAGTTCAGTTGTATGCTTTAGATAAACCACTCTGGCTGCCACGTGGAGGATAATAAGAAGAGCAGACTTGGGGCAGGAAAGCTAGAAAGGAGGGTGCTGCAGCGAGATGACCCATGTTGAGCAAAAGACAAATGAGCTGGGTGCTTTGAGAAGAGGCAAATTAGGATTTTACATCTTGTAAATCCTTCTGCACACATTGGTATACATATACATTATCTGACATTATCTTTACAAAAGCTTGATGCTGGGGACAGGGCAGAGATTGGTACTTGGCTTTTCCAGACACAGAACTAAAAAGCTACAGAGGTGAAGTGACTTGTGCAAGGGTGGAGCTGGAAAGTGGCAGAGTCAGGACTCAAATTAGGATGTGACAAGACATTTAACATCATTAGTCATCAGGGAAATGCAAATTAAAGCCACAATGAGATACCACTGCACACCCACTAGAATGACTAAAATTTAAAAAGACTGATTATACCAAGGGTTGGTGAGGATGTGGAGGGACTGGAACACGTGTACCTGATGGTGGAAATGCAAACTGGAACAACCACTTTGGAAAACAGCTTGGCAGTTTCTTATAAAATCAAACACCCGTTTATCATAAGAATCAGCAATTCCACTTCTAGGTATTTACCCAAGAGGAATAAAAATGTTGTGTTCACACAAAGACTTGTACATGAATGTTCAATGACTGTTTTATTCAAAAAAGCCAAAAACAAACAAAAAACAACAAAAATCCCTGGAAACAAGCCAAGCGTCTATCAACAGATGAATGGATGGGCAAATTGTAGAGGGACAGCAGGCTGAAGTCACAGAGGCAGGAAAGAATGCCATATATTTTGGGGGGACAGACAGTTGTTTTTGGAGCCAAGTCAATATAAACAAGAGGAACTAGAAGGACAGCTATGCCCAGAGACTGCCCAAGGGCACCAGAGCAGGTGACACCTTGTCCTCCAGGTAAGGATGCAGAGTAGGCAGAGCACAAGTTTAAGCAGAGGAACTGCAGATACAGAGGGCCCGAGAGTAGGCCTGCCCTCACCTTGGTCTGTTGTTCTACTTCCAGTGATCTCACTGCCCACCAAGGGGCCCTGCCCCTCTCCCCTCTCTTCATGGAATTTTCCATGTGAGTATAGAGGATCTGCTCCCAGGTGTCAGAGCATGCTCAATGAGAATGTTGGTAACTGAGGCCCTCCTTGAGATAGGAAAGAGGGACCAGGGGAGGAAGCCAGCCTTGGGAGGAAAACCTTGCAGTTATGCTCTGAGTTTCACCAGGGAACAGGCTGGAAAGCTGACCTTTGGCCTTTGGCCTCAAGCCTCCAGAAGCCGAGGTTGAATGGGGCAGCTGCACCTATGTCTGCATTGCTGGGGTCTTCCTGGAGCAAAGTCCAGCTGCACTCATAACCCCCAGGTTATTCAAGAGGCCACCCCTGAGCCTGGAGCCAAGGAGGGCTGCATCTGAGCAGGTGACAGGAGCTGTTCCTTTCTGCAGGTCCTCCTCACCAGGGGGTCCCATGGAAGTGGATGTGTGCACTGGGGGGGGGGGGGGGGCTGCCAGGGCAGGCAGCTACAGCTTGACCTTGGCGTCCTCCCTGCCTACTCTTCGCCAGTGAGTAAACCCACTGGGCCCTCTGCCAGCCACTGCTTCAAATTCTTGTCCCTTTTCCTGCCTCCAGTGATGGGCCCCTCGCCCCAGGCATGGTCTGGGGCTCAGTGACTTGCGCAATCAGGGAGAGCCCTGGGGGTCCTCTGGGTGGTACACTCTGGCCCTGGGTAGGTGGGTGGCTACAGGCCCCACACATCTCCCTGGTTGTGAGGCTCCTGGAGCCCTGGAGGAGGACTCAGTCACTTTCTTATATCAACTTTATTTGAGGTATAATCTAAGTATAATAAACCATGCCCCTTCAAAGCTACACTATTTGATGTGCAAATACCTGTGTAACCCCCACCCCATCAGGGCTCAGAACATTTCCATCACCCCCAAAAGCTTCCTCACTCCCCTTTGCAGTCAATCGCTCTCTCCTACTCTGGCCCCAGGCAGCCACTGCTCTGCTTTCTGTCACTAGATTAGTTTCGACTTTTTCTAGAGTTTCATTATCAATGGAATTGTATGATAGGGTTTCTGTGCTTTTAGGTCGGGCCTCTTCTGCTCAGGATTTTGAGTTTGAGATTAATTCTTGCACTCATTCCCTTTTGTTGCTAAGTAGTATTTGATTGTATGGACAACCTTTCCCCTGCTGCCCCTCCCCCCCCAACACCCCTCCCTCACTTCTCGATGGGACACATTTTAATTCTATTCCAACCTCAACACCAGGGACTTCTGAAAAGCCTTCCCTGATGCTCCCCGGCAAAATCAATTGCACCCTCCTCTGAGCTCCCAGAACACTTGGCTCATTCGCCATTTATTTAGGCATTTGTTTTCACAGTCACCTCCCTTCCAGGCAGGGTCCTGCTTAAGGGCGAAGCCTGTGTATTTTGAAGCCCCTTGTCCTTTGGGCCTGGCACGTGCTGGGCACACAAGAACTGGCCTGGGGAGGGAATGAGTGCCCTCGGTCTGCACTCCGAGGATGCTGGCACACTGGGAAAACAGGCCCTGACTGCATGGCTGAAACCTGACATTTGGAGCAGGACCCTGGGGCTCAGCCCCATAAGCCAGACTGGGTAGCCAAGATGCCAGAACCAGCCCTGCTAAGCCTGTGATTTTTTTCTGGGCTGACAGCTTCCCAGCTGAAGCAGCCTGGAGACGGGAAATAGCTGGAGAAAGTGGGTCATTTTGACTCTTATTCAAGGCACCAGGGAGAGCCCTGGGGTTTAGCCATGGCAGTGATGGAGACTGATCCTGTCATTTGCTTGGATTCAAATGAAAGGGATTAGTGACTGCACCAATATATTAATTTTCCATGCAGCATAGGGCAAGGAGAGCAAGTAGAGATTTAAAAGCTCTGTGTATGGGCATGCGTACGAGCATGCATGCACCTACAAATACAGATGCACTATCCATGCCTGCATTATATGTAAATGTGCAAGCACAAATATCCACACTAACCACCTAGGTTGGAGAAAAGACATGAGTTTTAGAGTTTGGTGACTCCATTGGAGTCCTAGCAACTGTCGAAGTTGCCCTTCTGTCAGGCCTCTGATCTCCCTGAGCCTCAGTTTCCTCCTCTGTGGTGAAGTCCAGAGTGGCAGTGGGTGTGGCAGCGAGAGGAGCCAGCAAGGGTGTGAGCGCGTTGTGTTCCGTCTTCAGAGCAGTTTTTTTCCTGCTTCTTTGATTGAGTTTCCCAGCCCTCCTCTGCGGCCCAAGGATAGACTTGCAGGCCACACACCTCCACGCCCAAAGGGAGCCCAGGAAGTGGCCCCAGCCTGCAGTGGACAGCTGCCCACATGCATCTCAGCGTCAAGAGCCCAGGGCAGGAGCTAAGCCCTGGCTCAGCTCTAGCACGTCTGCGAACTTAGGCGAGCATCTGCCCCATCCCGCCCTAGTTTCCCCACTTGTCCAGTGAAAACTTTGTGTATTTGTTCATTTCTCACATCTCGGAGCACTTTTTGGAGCAGGGAGGGAGTGAGAGCACTGGGCGAGCGACTGGGCAAGAATAGGCACGGCAGGGTGGGAATCTGTGGAAAAGGGGATGTCCCCAAAGCAGGGATAATGCCAAATCAGCCAAAGGCAGCACTTTTATTTCATCCTTCACTAATTAATTAATTCTCTTTTGTCTCATAGCTGCCCCTACCCCCCAATTACAGAAGCCACCTTAAAATAAGCTTCTCTTAACTTAGTAACTAAACCCGATTGCATGGTCCATGGAGATCTCTCCTAGGAATGAAACCAGTTGATGCTGCAGTCCTTTCCCACTGCCTACAGCTGAGCAAAATGCTTCCAGGCTCTTGCCACCTTCTGTGTTGAGGTGGCCCTCCTGGGGGAGTCTCAAATGGGATCCCTGCACGACCTGACTGGATTCTGCTTGTGCCCTGCCTCATATCCTCAAATCCTACCTTTTACTCCAGAAACAGAGAGATGGAGAGAGACCAAGAAACAGAGAGAGGAAAAGGAAAATACAAAAGAGAGAAGCAAAGCAGAGAGAAAAGGGACAGAATGAAACGGGGAGGGAGATAAAGGCAGAGAGGCCAAGAGAGAGACTCAGAGGGACGGGCAGGAAAAGCGAGCCGGAGGCTGCAGGCTGGGGAGTCGGGGCAGGCTTGCAGCTGCAGGGGAGAACCCACCAGCCTGGCAGCGTGGGCTTGTCTGCACAGGGTCTCAGCACCAGGCAGCAGCAGCTGGGCCGGGCATTTGGTTGTCTCCATTGAGCCCCAGCCTCTGAGCTTGACCTTTGCTCAGCCGCTCAAGCCTTTCTGCCTTCCCGCAAGCAGCTGCGGGGTCTCCTTCATGCTCAGAGCCCAGGGACCTGGGGAGTGGGTAGCAATGCCCATCCTCCTTGGTTAGCTATGCCAGGGGAGGGAGGCAACCCCGTCATTTTCCACCCAGAAACCCATTCCATTTGGCTTGGGGGGTTTGTGACATGTGGTTTTTGTGACAGTGGATCTCCTTCCTAATTAGGGACTTGCTGAGGCGTGGGTTGAAAGCAGCCAGCATTGCCTGAGCTCAACAAATACGAGCACCTCATGTTGGCACCGTGCTTTTCAGTTTTGGAGGCATCTTCATGAATGTTGTCTTCTTTTACAAACTTTCCAGAACATCCTTGCCCAATGGGTTTTGACCCAAGAGAAAGTGGGGTTCTGGGAGGGTGGGTGACTTGTCCATGCACAGCCAGGCTCTGAGTGGCAGAGCAAGGGCTTGAAGCTGGATTTGCTGATCCAGTGGTACAGTCCTGGCTGCCTGGTGGGAGCTGTTGCAAATGAGTAGGCAGGGCTGCAGGAGAGTGTCTGGCTGGGATGCAAAGACAGTCCTTTGGCCCCTATTTTGTGGAGACTGCAGTCGTAACCTTTGGGATGTAGGGTGAGTCAGCCCACAGAATGGTTTGTGCATGAAGGTCTTTTTACATTTTTTCCCTTGAAAGCCTACTCATTCTTTGTGCTTTACTGCACTTAACTGGGATCCAAGCCCAGAAGCTTGCTGGGTGGCTGGGGAAAGATATGGCCCAGGGACCTAAAGTATGGTCAGAAATAATTGACATGTAATGAGAGGGGGCGAAATATATTCTCCCCAATTTTTCTTGTGGCAAAAGCTAAGATCCCCTTGGGCCCAGTGTAAGAGGACTGACCCAAAAAGAGGCAGAGGGAGAAGAGAAAGGAAGGGAGCTGGCCATGTGGTGTGGACTGTGCGGTTTGTGAGGTGACCCCATCCCTTCCCACAATGGAGTCAGCAAAGTTACTGTGAACTTGTGAACTGTTGTATTGTAAGTGAACTTCTCTGGACACCGGGTTGGTTTGAAGATACTTGGAGGTTTCTCCTGGGTGTGAGAAGAAATCAAGTGGGAGGGAATCTCTGGACTATCATGGAACTTGGAGATGGGGGTTCCAGCCATAATTGCTTAAATATTCAGGGCCAGAAGGCCTTAGCAGACATCTGGGTTCTGATAGACAAAGAATATGACCAGGAAGCCGGAGTTGGAGGCCATGGGGAAGGTCTTGGAGAGTGAATGAGGAGCCAAGGATCCTGTCAAGCAGGGGTGAGGCTGAGTGGTAGGTTGGAGCTTAACTGGCATAGGAGGACTTCTGGTTAAAATGGTTGACTAGACTGATGTGAGAATTGCCCCTCTCTTTCCTCTATATGCTTGATGAAGGAGAACACAGAAGAAGACGGGAAAGAGGAGAGGGAAAAGAAATAACTGAATAAATTGAATACATAGTTGAGCTGAAAGGCCATGAAGGAAAACCTCCAGGATCCATAAATAAAGAGGAAGCTCACAGTTGTAGGAGTGAGGGAAAGGTGAAGCCAAATAACCAGAGGGGTACCCGGGGCTGGTATGTGTATCAGAGGCTGATGGGGAAAGTAGAGAAGACCTCAGCCCTGGAACCGGACTCCCTCAGGAGAATCAGGAGCCAGGCAGGAATTGCATCATCTGCAGTTGGAAGCCAAAATCTCTGTGGTTGATGGAATAATTGGCCCCACTCATTTGCTCCCCCGCCCCAACACACACACATCCATCATGGGCAGGGCATTTTTCCATGCCTCTTAACTTTGGGCTCAGCTATGTAACTTGCTTTGGCCAATGTAATAGATGCCTGAATAGAGATACAGAAAGATCTTGACAGCCTGGTGTGAGGCTAAATCTAATAGGGTGGAATTTTATTTGGGATTGGAAACTTCTTGTCAGTATGGCTGACAAAGCTGAACTACAACAGAAAGTGACAGTATGCCAATCTGAGCTTAGGTCTCTCATTTCTACTTGTTCTCCTGAGTCCTGGTTCGTCTTCTGGTACAAGAAGGAGAAGGGACATGCGGAGCAGAGCTGACCCACAGATAGTGTATTCAATTGTCCAAGTTTTACCTGGACTGATGAGTTTCCTGAGACTCAGGACTTTTAATGCTAAAACTGGGATGAGTTGAACTAGATGTGTTAACCTAGTGGCTCTCCAATCTGACTGCACATTAGAATTGCCTGGGGAGCATAAAAACCAAAACCTGACTCATGATGCTCACCAGACTCTTACTCAATTCTTCTGGGATGGGGTCTTGGCATCAGAGATTGAAAAGCTCCCCAGACAATTTGTGTGTGCAGACAGGATTGAAAACTGGTGGAAGAAATAGTCAACTAGACAGAGCTGAAGAAGCAATGATGCTTAATTGAGCCAAATGTAAGTTTCTGCACCTCAATCCATACCTGAATCTGTACCCAAGCTGGGGAGATACTCCTCCTGTGAAGGAGATTTGGGGATCCTAGTGGACCCAAGGTCATTTACACTACCAGGGTCCTGCAGCTGTAAAGAAGCCTCAGTCCTCTCAGACTGACTGAAAAGGAGTTTCCAGAAAGAGAGGTGGGCATCCTGTCCTGTAAACCTGGATGGGAGCCAAGTTCTGGGTCTTATGCCCTAAGAGTTATGTGGACAAGGTGAGACGTGTCTAGGTCAGAGCTCCTCAAACTTCAAGGGCCTAGGAAGCACCTGGGGAGCTTGTTGAAAGTGCAGATTCTGATTCAGTAGGTCTGGGGTGGGCCTGGGATTCTACAGGTGCCCAGGTGCTGTCCGTGCAGGTGGAGCACACTTTGAGTAGCAAGGGCACTAGAAGAGAAAGACCTGGCCCGTGAGGGGTAGGACACCACGTTCCATGAGGAAGGCTGATAGCCTGGGCTGTTACTATTGGGCAGAGGGTAGGATTCTAGCTGGCTTCCCATTCTAGAAGAACCATGAAGGGGGTAAAGAGGTCCAGCATGGCCACACAGGGCAGATCTAGAGCACAGAGGGGAGGTTCCATTCAGCTTTGAGATACGATCTGTCCATGGAGGTATCCGAGGAGGAATGGTCACCATGGGAGGTGGTAAGCTGCCCATCAGAATGGGGCTTTAGCCAGGGACTGGGCCACCTCTGGGTGAGAGTGCCATGGAGAGCACCAGAGCACTGAGTGGCGGTCATCTGTCACTGCCCTCCTGCTTCCAGAGTCTTTGGTTCTTGGATTCTCTCATTTCTTTGCAGGGATCAGAGCCTGTGAGGCCTTGCTTCTGGGCATGTGTAAAGCTCATAGCCTGCTGGGAACCCAGCCAGCCAGATGGACTCTGAGTCCTCT
Organism: Tolypeutes matacus; assembly: GCA_026826555.1. NCBI lineage: Eukaryota > Metazoa > Chordata > Mammalia > Cingulata > Chlamyphoridae > Tolypeutes > Tolypeutes matacus. Next base: position 2,846,901 of record JAKSZT010054160.1, read on the forward strand.
CTCTGGCTAGCAGGAGCTGGAGGTCCTCACATCCCTGGCTAGCAGAAGTTCCCTCCTTGGCCAAACGAGCTGTGGCCAAGCCAACCTCAGATTATAGAAAAATCACATCTAAGTCTGAAATGTGGTGACATTTGTACTCGTGCTTATACCAACAACAGGATTCTGGTCTCACAGCTGTCCCTGCCTTCTTGCTGTGTGAATGGACAAGCCCGGTCCTCTTTCTCGGCCTCAGTTTCTTACTCTGTACAATGGAATTGGCATGGATACTCCCTCCCGATCTGCCTTTGTACAACCCTAGGGAAAATTCTGCCTGTTTTCTCTTCCCACCCCCCATGAGAGGAGTGAAAATGTGCCTGATTCAGAGGAAATGAGATGTGTGTGATCTTTCTCTGCCTCTCCTTGGAGAGGAGTTTGTGAGTATAGTATGGTGGGTGGGTGGGTGGGGGTAGGGGAGCTGCAGCTGTAGCCCGCCAGTGCCAGGACCCTCTGCTGCAGTGGGCTTGGCGTCAACATGGAGCACATCGGTCCCCGAGGGGGCAGGTCCATCTGGAGCTCCAGACAGCTCCCTCCCTCCCTGGGCTTGGCCCAAGCCTGCTCAGACTTCAGCAAAAATATGGGCCAGCAGGGAGGGGCAGCTTTGAGGGAGGGGTCAGCTGAGGGCTGCAGCTCCCCAGCCTTCTGGAAGCAGGGAGTAGTGGGGAGGGAAGGTGCTGGGCCTCCAAGCCCAGTGTCCAAAACACAGAATGACGCCAGCAGGTATCTGGGGGTTGAGGAATTGAAGGGTGCGTTTGTTGGGATGGACTGAGTTATTCTGGGGTAACCAACACTCAGGGGCTGAACACAGTAAGGTTTGTATCTGGTTCATGCAACAGGCCTTGCAGGGGTGGGTGGAGGGCTCTGTTCCACATGCCCTCTCAGACACCCACCAGCTCGTGATGCTGCCACTGCAACAGGTGGCTTCAGGGCTCACAAGGAAGGGAAGAGAGACTGCTGACCGCACACCTTTCTACGTGCTCCAGATTGGAGATGACACAGGTCAATCCTGCTCACTGCTTATTGGTCAGTACTTACTGCAAGGGGCAGGACTGTCCTCCTTGTGCCGAGATAGGAGAGGAGAACCAGGTCTGGGACCACAAAGAGATACCCCCAAGGGCCAGACAGTGTGTGGAACCCTCTATGTGACCATGATCCTCTGAGGATGGTATTATTATTATTATAACACCCACTTTCCAGATAGGCAAATTAAGGCTCAGGGAAGTGAAGTGATTGCCTGAGGTCACACAGCCAAGATGTGCCGAAGTGGGATTTGAACTCCCCTCTGCCAAATCTTGGAGCCTGGGTTCTCACCCGGCAAATTCCCAGTCAGATAGGGGAGGCTTCGGGTTCTTGATGGAGTTTGTGATAGTTCCCAAGTCTTTATGACTGAGTGTCATAGATGCAGCCACTCAGATTGGGTTCAAGGTGAACCCCTGCCCCAATGTAGAATTCTGGGGGTAGGTAGAGCTGCAGGAGATGGCCCACTTTAAAGGTGGAGCAGCCTGGGCATTCAGAAGTCCAGGCTTATTTTTGCCTCGCTGTCAAGTTTGATGTCAAAGCCCCAGGGCCAGAGCTCGGGACGCCCTTCCTGCCTGGTCATGGCTGACTCAGGGCTGGGGTGAGGCTGGTTGGGAATTCTGGCAGGGGGGTGGGGAGGAGCTGGAGATGACAGCTCTGTATGGCGGGAAAACCTCTGGCTGGGGCAAAAGAACCCTGTCCCGTGGGAGGTCTTCCATGACCCCTTCCTTGGTCCCTCCCATGTGGGACACCATAGCCACCAACGAGGCCTCCGAGACTTCCGGTGCCCTGGGCCCGACCTTTTCTGGAGTTTCATAGCTGAGCCTAGTGGAAAAGCAACGTGAGGCCAGTTCCTGTATTTCGGAGCTTTCCTATCAAAATAAAATGAGATGGGAAAAAGTGAATAATCTTGAAACCCAGGCAGAGATGGAGAAAACCGTGCCTTTTATGGCCGGAGCTATTAAAAGTCCACTTCAAAACCCAAAGATTGGCCCAAACTTGCATCTCTGCCAGGATTTCTCCCGGCCTCCCTCTGCCGTTGGCGGGCACATTCGCCCTCATGGTGTCACCTCTGTGCTTGATACTGTTTTAAGGGGCTCCTGAAAACTTTATGCTTGCAGTTTGGTGAGCACCCATCTGTACGGATCTCATAGTACATCGGGGTCATTTCCAAGGACCAGTCATATTTCATGATTTGTGCAGACTTTGCCATGTTGGAAACTGCTGGCTGTAGGGGAACCATTAAAACAAATGTTCTGTGTTTTCAGTCGCTCTCACCTACCAAGAGGTTTCCTTGATGGCGCTGGCCCAGAAAACCATTGCAGATGAAGATTAGATTAGAATAAATTGATTTAGAAGTGACACGAGGCTCCTCGGGAGAGGCTTAAATATTTCATACATGTGAATGACATATATTTCAGCAGGACTCTTCAGGAAGAGGGAGGGAAGTGGAAACTTTATACCCTGGATTCAGACGGGCCTCAGAGCGTGGCTGTGGAAGCAATGTCTGGCAGGCCTGGGAGGCTGCTGCATGACCCTCCTGCCTCAGCTTCCTTAGCTGTAAAATGGGAACAAAACATGTTTATGACTAACCTCCTAGAAATTTTGTGCACATTAGTTGAGCCAAGGAGTGTGAGGGAGTGAGTTCTTGGGGCATCAGCTAGAAAAAAATGCTTATTTTCTCAGTGACATTTCTGTTCTTCAGCTCCCACTTGAGTGCTAACACCTGTAGGCTTGTTTCTGGACCCTCTCCTGTGCCGTCCCACAGAGCTTTCTGTGGTGATGGAAATGTTCTATATCTGCCCTGTCCAATATGGGAGCCACAAACCACCTGTGGCTGTTGAGCATTTGAAATGAGGCAGGTGCAACAGAGGAACTGAATTTTAAATTGTATTTAATTTGAATTATTTTAAAAGGAAACAACTGCATGTAGCTAGTGGCTTCTGTATTGGCCATATCAGCTCTAGAAAACTGTCCTCACAATTCTGTCTGCCCAAAGACCATTCAAGGGGGCTGGTTAATAACTCAGATTACCAAGCCCCGAGCCCGGACACTCTGCTCAGAAGGGCAGGAGTGGGACAAGGGAGTTCAGGTTAAACCAGCTCCCCAGGTGATTCCAGGATGATCAGTCTGGACTCCACTTTGAAAGGCATTATTCATGGGTACACAATCTGTGCTCATTTGCTACAGCATTTTCCAAACTGTATTCCAAGGAGTGTTATTTCTATGAGTTGTTAGTAGATTTCTGCGGGGAAAGGGGCTCAGTGATCAAATACATTTGAGACACTCAAGAGTAAGAAAAGTCAAATGAGTTTCTTTACTGCAGGACTTGTCAGAGCCTTTAATATACTCATGTGTGCAGGACATTTCCAGGAAGGCAACAGAGTACATAGTATTAGCCGGCATATTTCATCAAAGAGTCCCTCTTTCAGGGCACATTTCATGGCACTTGTGTTAGAAGGAATGCATTATGAGGAAAGAGCACTGGGCTGTGAGGAAACTGAGGTAAAGCACTGCTTCAGCCCCTAACTTATAGCATTACCTCAGGAAAAGGACCGCACAGTCCAGGCCCCCAGGTGCCTCAATAAAATGGATGAGGTTGAGGAGAGGAGGGGAAGGGAAGGGGCGGGAGTGCAAGTCTGCATGGCCTTTAAGACCTTTTGCACTTTAATAACTAAATTTCCCCTGAAGCAGAGGTCATCAGTGGGGGAGGGGAGCAGAGCATGAGCTAAATCCAGTGGCAGAGATATTTTATTTGGCTATGTGACTGCAGAATATTGACCCACAGCAAGCATTGGCAATAATTCAAATTTGAGAGATGTAACGTAAAAATCTGGATTTCTGGCTTTTCTTGAAAATTCTGTAAATTGGGCATCCCTGGGTCAGTATGTCTTGGGGGCAGCACTGCTGCCCTTTGCAGTGGGTGCTGCAGGAGCCTGCAGCCTCCCTCCCCACTGCTCCTTTCCTGCTTAGAGCCAACTGCTTTGCCAAAACTGAGCTCCTAAACACCAGTAAACCTGGAATCCAACCCCCCTTCTAGGATTCACAGAAGTTGTGAGCAGGAACTGGACCCTGAGGGCAGGTTTGGGGGGGGGAGGGTCACTAAGCAGATGCTGAAGACGCCTGACCTTCATACATCAATGTTGCTGAGATCCAAATTCTCCAAGTTCCAAGCATCACCAAGAAAAAGGGGAGCCCCTCTCCCTAGTCCTTGCCTCCTCTATACTCTCACAGTTCTGCTCTCAGCACTTCTTCACTTCCAGCTTCTCTGGATCTTCTCCAAGTGCCAAAATTCCGGGGACCCAAAGGTTGGGAGCTTTTTCCAGGACCTGTACCCCCAGGCCAGTCACTGCCCCAACAATCTCCCAGCAAAGATACTTATGTGGGGAGACCAGTGTGATTTGCATACTGAGCTTAGAGCACATAGGTTACCCAAGGCTATTCCTTGGCATCAATTTGTATTGGTAGCCCCAAGGAAAGGTGATATACAGAGGAATTAGGAATTGTCACCAGACCCTAAGACAACTGGGTGGAATCGTTTCTGGGAGGATGTGGGTGCTCCACCCACCCAGCACCCCCATATCTGCCTTCCGGGGGCCGCTAAGAACTGACTGCCAAGGCTGTGACAAGCAGAGAGGAGAGCCAGGAGGACTTCTTGATAAAAAGGAATTTGAGGGCAAAGAGCTCCATTTAGAATCTAAATTTTAGAGGACCTAGCCATCAGATTCCCAGGGGAGCATCTAGTCAGAAAAAATGAGGACACAATTTCTTACTGCTTTACAGAAAATTCATCTCCCTGAAAAGAGTCTCTTTAAGTGTGTGAGGTCTCCTTGGGAAATTTTGCTCCTTCAGGGCAGAGAATCTCAGCATAGTTTTTGAATGTCTGGCCAATATGTTCTTTACAAGGGACAAGAATAATCCTCAGGACAACTTCTGGGGCTGCAGAACTCTCTGGACCTCTCAGCATTCATCCTGATCCTATTGACAGATTGTTCCTACCAATTCCACAACAGCATTCAGTCTTCCTCCCTCACCAACTCTTCGTTCCAACCTCCCACTCAGATGGATCATGACACTCTCCTACCACATAGAGGTGGGCGAGCACCACGATGAGAGGGGAAGATACCTGCCAAACATGGATTTGCTCGTTGCTTGAAAATGCAAACATATGAATGGGTAGTCATGACCCTGAGCTAGTAACAATCGCCAGCGGGATGCTGGAGTTAGGCCAGTCTTTCATTTTTTTTCAAGTCTTGAAAACGTTCAATGTGCCAGGTGGTTCTGAGCACTGAGGGTAGAGCAGGGGACAAATGTAGCTTTCCTTTGAGGGATGGGGAAGAGGAAAGGTGAAAATGCCGACAAGGAAACAAAGGGAGATCATTGCTGGTGTCATAACTGCTATAAGGGGAGTAAGACAGGGTGATGAGATAGAGCCTGAGTGGGGTGGGGGGTTAAATGGAACAGAGGAGGGACAAGAGAAGATGCAGAAAGGCCAGTGAGGAGGCTGCTGTCACTTTCCAGGTGAGGATGCTGTTGGCTTGGACCAGGAAGATGACAGTGGAGAGGAGGACAAGTGAACAGATGTGGGGCAGATGTTAGAGGTAGAACTGACAGGATTTATTGACAGATTGGATACGGTGAGTGCGGGTGGGAAAGGGAGACATGAAAGTGAATCAGAAAAGGTTTCAGTGAGAATAATTATATGAATTTATCTATTCTCTGACCTTTCCACTAATGATTTGTGGCTTCTTACAAAAGAGCACAAAAACACAAAAATATTGTATTTCAAGAGTCAGAACCAAGGGGGAAGAGCGCACAACTACCCCTCCCTAGGACCATCAGAGTTACCAAAGTTGAGTTTCAAATTTGACTCAGAGTTTCTAAGCAGGTAGGAAAAAAGGGAAATACTATATGGTTGATAATATCTATGACTTTTAGATGTGAAAAACAAAGCTTTAGTCAGGTTTTCCAGAGAAACAGAACCAGCAGGAGATATAGAGATATAGGTAGACATAGATATTGTGAGATTTATGGTAAGAATTGGCTCATGCAATCATGGGGATTGGCAAGTCCCAATTTCTTAGGTCAGGCTGTAACTTGGGAACTCTGATGAAGGTTATCCCTCAGGAGAAGTTGGCTGGCTGAAGTAGGGATAGAAATTTTTTTTTTTTCTGACTGCAGAAATCATCAGTTCTCCGTTTAAGGCCTTCAACTGATTGGATGAAATGTCTCTCGTCGCTGAGGCCATCTCCTTTGTTGATTGTAGATGTAATCAGCCATAGATGCAATCAACTGACTAATGATTTAAATCTACAAAATAACCCTTACAGTAACAATCAGGCCATGAATTTAACCATCACAATCTACCCCTTGTCAACCTGGAACCCATACACATCTCCTTAAACCATAGTGAATCTCTAAATATAAGCAATAACATCCATATTTTCGAGGAACAGAGTTCAACTATCATGCATACAACTGGCAACACACTAACCCTTTTCCCAGAAGAGGATGCAAGTCCTGGGGGAATATTCACTCTTAAACTTGATATCCTGTAACTTAAATACTATGATATAAAGTTGATACAACTTATGTTATTTGATTAGGGGTTAAGAGAGGGAAGAAAACAAGACATTTGCTTTATTGTATATATACAAATTCATAGCAAAACAAAAAAGACATACTCATAATCATTATAGTCCTTGTTTCTACAATGTGTCATGTGGACATAGCTCATATTTATAATTGCCATCATCTACTACTTATTCCATGTTCCCTTTATCCTCAGCCTGCATCTCAACTGGCTATGCTTCATTGCTTGGTAGGATGACCCTCCTTCCTGAAGGGTCTGGGCCATTTAATAGCTCTGCCTGGATTGGTTTGGTGCAGCATTCCATTGACTTTAATCGTATCCCCTGTATTCCAGGAAAACTTTTCTTTACCTCCATTGTCTAGTGGCAGTCCTAATCAGGATCAATCAGCCTGGCTGGTACAGTAATTCCTTTCTTTGCCTGTTGATTCAGAGTCTACCCAAAGTGACCACGTGGCAGCCTTAACTTCCAGTTCAATGTTATCATTATTGTGTCTCCTGGCGGAAGCACTCCTACTTTTTTGGAACTAAGACCTGTAGACTAGCAGAACTTAAAGTTACAAAGACAGGAAGCAAAAGCTTTTCTAGTGGATCACTAGGGGTAATAGTAAGTGGTGCCACTCCCATTTCCACCCCTTGATTCCTGGACCCATGAATCCTGGCTGTGGGAGAAACAGCACCATAGAGTGGATACTGATTTAGAGCATACACAGTCCCCTGGAGAACACTGCCCCAGCCCTGCAAGGTATTACCACCCATTTGGTGCCATAATTGATTTTTCAAAAGGCCATTCCACGATGCCATTAATCTAGCTGCTTCAGGATAATGGGGAACATGATAAGACCAGTGAAATCTATGAGTATGTGCCCATTTCCACACTTCATTTGCTGTGAAGTGGGTTCCTTGATCAGAAGTAATGCTGTGTGGAATGCAATGACAGTGGATAAGGCATTGTGTAAGTACATGGGTGGTAATTTTGGCAGAAGCATTGCGTGTAAGGAAGGCAAACCCATATCTGGAGTATGTGTCGATTCCAGGAAGAACAAAATGCTGCCCCTTCAACAATGGAAGTGGTTCAATGTAATCAACCTGCCACCAGGTAGCAGGCTGATCACCTTGGGGAATTGTGCCATATCAGGGGCTGAGTGTTGCTGCTGGCAGATTGGGCACTTAACAGTGGCTGTAGCCAGGTCAGCCTTGGTGAGGGGAAGTCCATGTTGCTGCATAACCTCCATCCATACCTCCATGGCAACTATATTTGTGAGCCCATTGGGCAAGATAGGACTGGCTGGGGAAAGAGGCCATCTGGTATCCACAGAATGGGTAATCATATCCACTTGATTACTAAAATCCTCCTCTGCTGAAGCCACCCTCTGGTAAGGACTCATGTAGGACACAAATATCTTCATGTTTTTCTCTCTCCCAGACCTCTTTTTCAACAATTTTCCAATCATGTTCCTTCCAAGTCCCTGACCATCCACCCAAATCAATGGCCAAAGCCTATGAATCAGTATACAATTGCACCTCTTATTGTTTCTCCTTCCAAGAAAAATGAACAACCAGGGATACTGCTCGAAGTTCTGCTCATTGGAAGTATTTTCCTTCACCACTGTCATTCAGGGCCACTCCAGAAAAACTGTAGTGCTGCAGCTGTCTACTTTTAGGTGGTACCTATATATTGTACAGAACCATCTGTATACCTGGCCTGAGTTTTCTCTTCCTCAGCCAACTGATCATAGTGGACTCCCACATGTGGCCAGAGCTGTGGGCTGGGAAAGAAAAGGTAGTGTGGCAGGAGTTGGGGCTATGGGCATTTGGGCCATTTTCTTAGGTAACTTACTTCTCCTCTCCAGACCTGCTCACGCCTGATCTCATATTATATCACTTCCATTTTATGATGGAATGCTCCTCTGCACACACAACTTTATGGCTTGGTGGGTCAGACAACACCCAGTTCATGATGGGCAACTCAGGTCTCATGGTAACTTGGTGGTCTGTGGTTAAGTTTTCAATCTCTATTAAGGCCCAGTAGCAGGCCAAAAGCTGCTTCTCAAAAGGAGAGTAGTTATTTGCAGAAGATGGCAGGTCTTTGCTCCAAACTCCTAAGGATCTGTGTTGTGATTCTCCTATAGGGAGTGTATGCTGTATGCTAAAGTCTCCATACAGCATCTCTATTTGCCACCTAAACTTCCAGCACCATTGAATATGCTGGACCCTATGACCCAGTTGGCAGAGCAGCTTGCATGACAGCCTGGACCTGTTGCAGAGCTTCCTCAAATTCCAGTCCCCACTCAAAACTAACAGCTTTTCAGGTCATTTGGCAAATGGGCTTGAGTAGCACACTCAAATGAGTAATATGATGTTGCCTCCAAAATCTAAGAGGCCAACTAGATGTTATGCCTCATTTTTAGTTGTAGGAGGGGCTAGATGCAACAGCTTATCCTTTACCTTAGAAGGAATATCTTGACATACTCCATACCACTGGATATCTAGAAATTTCACTGTGGTGGAAAGGCCCCTGAAATTTTGTTGGACTTATCTCCCAACCCCTGGCATGCAAATGCCTCAACAATAAGTCTAGAGTAGTTGCTATATCTTGCTCACTGGGTCCATTCAGCGTAATACCATCAATATAATGGACCAGTATGATGTATTGTGGAAGGGAAAGGTGATCAGGTTCCCTGCAGACTAGATCATGACATAGGACTGGGAAATTTATATGCCCCTGAGATGGGACAGTGAAGGTGCATTGCTGACCTTGCCAGCTAAAAGCAAACTGTTTCCAGTTGTCTTTCTAATACCTATTAGGTATTCTAATAGATATTGAGAAAAAAAAAGTATGTGCCAGATCATTAGTTGCTTACGGGGTACCAGGGAATGTGTTGATTTGTTCAAGCAATGATACCACCGCTGGAACAGCAGCTGCGATTGGAGTCATCACCTGGTTAAGTTTTTGATAATCCACTGTCATTCTCCAAGATCCATCTTTTTCTGCACAGACCAAATAGGAAAATTGAATGGGGATGTGGTGGGAACCACCACCTCTGCATCTTTCAAGTCCCTTGAAGATGGCACTAATCTCTGCAATCCTTCCAGGAATACAATATGGCTTTTGGTTTACTATTTCGCTAGGTTGCAGCAGTTCTAGTGGCTTCCACTTAGCCTTTCCTACCATAGTAGCCCTCACTCCACAAGTCAGGGAACTAATGTGGTGGTTCTACTAGTTGCTGTGTATGTCTATTCCAATTATGTATTCTGAAACTGGGGAAATGACAACAGTGTAACAGCCACCCTGGTAAAAGACCATAGGTCCTTTTGGGGAAGGCTGGGAGGGAGTTAACAGTTTAAGTTTTGGGTAGCATGTCAGGGTCCTTCCCCACGGGGACCCAGCTTTCCCTTCGTTCAATGGGTTCTGGGACTGTAAACTGTCTCAAGTCTGGGAATTGACTGAGGGGCTGTGACTTTCTGTTTTTGTGGTTCAGGTTAGACTTTTGTTCACTTGACCGAGAACTCCTCTGCTTATACAGATCAAGTAAGAATTTAGTAGACTGATTACTGCTTTGACTTTGCTGTTCATTACAGTAACCATGCCCTCCTTATCTTTGGTGACTAAGTGCTGCACTTGGCTCCTGCCAACCCAGGGTCCAATCATCCCCATTGCATTTAAGGATCCACAGTCAATGGCAAGAGTTCCCAACTCAGATTAATATCTGACTTATAGAGAAGAGTGACCACAGAGCTCATCAGGGATGATGGAGATACTCTCACAAATTTATACCTTGTAGTCCTGGTAAAAGGTGTGTCCTCTGGACATTCCTGGAGTGGGTGAGCAGGTCTTACATGATAAGTCCACTTTAGCATTCCAATCTCTCTAAGCCTTTGGATCCCCTCATCTACATTATACCAAGGCAGTTCTGGCATTTCAGCTTCAGGTAATGTAGGCCACCCTTTGGTCCGTGCTTCAACCAACCACCCAAACAAACTGTTAGAGCCCTTTCTAACCCCTCAAGCTACAACACTAACTCCAGAATCTCTGCCTAGTGGGCCCATATCAATAAATTCAGTCTGATCGAACTTTATGTTCTTTCCACCATTATCCTACACCCTTAATATCCATTTCCACACCTTCTCTGATTAGATCTACAATCTACACATACCATTTTCTCAAAAAAAGCAGAAATTCTCTTAGCACCAGAGTCTAAATTATTTCCAGGTTGTACATTTTATAAAGGACTCTGCTTGCAGTGTAGGATTGGGATCTTAAAGGTACTTTATGAAATTTTACCTGACTTGTGTCTAGAGACCTTGGTTGAAAATCAAGGGCATACTAAAATGCAGCAGAATGGAAGTCAGTCCGTGAGGGAGAAAGGCATCATGGGAGCCTTCCTGTGGTTCATGGAACATGAAATGTTAACCTGCTTAGAAATGCTGGAAATGGGGGCTTTGAAAAAAATAAAGAGCTAAAGCTGTGTCAAGACTGGGGAAGGAAATTGCAATCCTCAGGCTGGATTGAAAAGTCATGTGCATTGTTTTTTCCATTTACTTTTAATGTTCTATATGCAAAGTTTACTGTTCTCTGTTTAAGAAAATTACCATATAACACATCAGAAACAAAACCAAAAAATGCTGAAAAGAATAGATACAATAAAAATCTCCCCCTCAGAGATAGCTAACCACTATTAATGTAATGATTTCTTGCCAGTCTTATGCATATAAATATATGTATATACATATATACACACACACACACAAACACACATGGACACACACATTTTTGTCATAAATTTATGTCATAATTCCTTTCTCTTTGGATTTTATATTTCAATGTCTCTGAAATCAGGATGCCTCTTATAGTTGATTCAATGTTTCATTTTTAAATGAAATATTAACTCAGTGTTGCATCTTACAATTAATACCCCTAGAATATAGGAAAGTTGGTACAATGACACAAAACCTTGGTGTGTATTCATTGTGTGTATATAATTTGGTCTCCTGCGACTTTCATTTAACGTTACATCATTGATATTTTTGTATTTCTTGAGCTATTCTCTGGAATTATGATTTTTATTGACTACATAACACTCCATCATAAGGATAATCCTTTTACGGAGGAACACAATTTCTCAGTTGCATGCCAACAAGAGAGGTTACTCAAGTAACTTGGAGTGAAACTACATGGTGTCATGTTACGTCTGAAATGGTGAGTTTCTGTGTGTCCAGGTGGCATTCGACACAACAATGGACTGATGGCCGGGAAATCTAAGTTCTTGTCACTACCACTGCTCACGTTGAGACCCAGGATGTGCCATTCAACCTCCCTGGGCATCAGTGTCCTCCTGTTTAAGACAGTGGGGCTTGCTGAGATCCTTTCAGACTTAAGTATATTGGTAACTAAACCCTGGTTTCCCAACCAGGGCACGGGCAGGAGGTGACTCTGAGGTTTGAGTGGTGCCATTGTGGGGAATTAAATGCACCTGCGTTGATACTCACAAGACCTGGGGGACCCCGTGTTCCCAGGTTGAACCCTTGAAGTATGTTTCACCATCCTGGCGTTTGGCTCCCCGTATCCTCTCAGAAACTCCACTAGGTGTGAAGCAGCTTCTTGAGCAGAGCAGCTAACCTGCACCCTCGTTCCTGCATGTGGTTTGGCATTTTAAGCCAGATGGAAGCTGTGGGTCAAATTACCCTCCCCAGCGCTTTACAAGGGAAACTGGCCAGTCCCAAGGTGAGGACCTGAGGCTGTTAACGGTGAAATAGGCTTTGGAGGGCAGAGATTTTTATATTTCTTAACTTTCTGCTTTGTATAAAATCAGCACTCCTCAAATATTTGTTGAATGGTGGATGAGTGACTGAAAATGTTGAGTGCGGTTGCCAAGAGAAGTACCCGTGGAAATCCAATGACTTTGATGTTGGGGCATCATGAGAGCTGTGCAAGTCTATTTGTCTTGATCATTCTGAGAATCCAGGATTTCGGTACAGGAGACAGGAGGGAGGAAGCTGTTAGTACTGGCCAGGCCAACCTAGGGAAAGTCACTTAACTCTTGGGGGTTCATTCATTCATTCAACAAATGCATTTACTCATCAATATGATTTCCTGACTGCCACAATGAGCCAGGCACAGTCACCAGAAAACAACCCAGATCCCTGCCCTTGTGGTGTAAGAAAAGAGAAGAGCTAAGGATGAAGCCAAGGCCCCTCATCTAGAATTAGAGCTGTGGATTCAGTGGTCTCCCAGGCAGGCTCAAGATCAGGGCAGGCTCCCTGGAAATGTAATCATAGTTCAAGGCTTTCCTTCCCTTCCAACCCTCACAGTTTATACCTGATTCTGACAATTCACCTGTGTGTATATTAAGGAGCTGCAGGTGGGGGCTTCAGTGATGGCTTTGTCCCTTTGGATTTTATTTGGATATTTTTAAAAAATCAACATGTAGTTGCTTCTAATTTCATCTCTCTGCACCTCCATAGGGCTCATTCAAATGAGTGTTGTGTGAGAGCAGATGAAGGGACAGGGCAGCCCGAGATGCTAGCCTCCCATGTGATGTGGTCCACAACTCCTCCCCTGCCTTGGGACTCAGGGTTTCCTTCCTGTAAGGAGTGGGAACAAGGCTGGCTCTCAAGGTGTCCACGTGCAAGAATTATAGAATCTTGGCAGAGGCCATTTTTCTGGTGTGAACTCCCTTTTGCTTATGCAGTCTACAGGGAAGTCTCAGGATGCTGCCCCCATTGGTTTTGATTCCTTCATTTCTCATACATTTAGCAAACACTCAAGATTTTGCCCTTTCCCCGCCACCAAATAGCAAGAATAAAAGTTAGTAGTAGTAGTGGAGACATGGATGAATGAGGTTCCATTTGCACAGTCCTTTGGTTTACAAGGCATGTTCCCATCCACTGTCTCATTTGAGATGTACAAGCATCCTTGGAGATGGGGAGTACAGGGCATATTATTTCCATTTAACAGATCAGAAAGGTTAAGTGGCAAGTCTAAGGTCACACAGGTAGTAAGTGGTCAAGCGAGGCCTCTATTCCCTGGCTCGGGATATCACAGTCTGAACCCCTTTCCACTCACCTTGCAGCCAGAGTTAGCCAGTAAGTGTTGAAAATTAGGACAAAGAGAGCTAGAGCTGTAGCAAGGCCCTGGAGGAAAGAGCCAGGAGGTGCGGGGAGTTGGGGAGAGAGGGAGTGGTCTTTGTCCCGGGAGCGTGGGAACCTGGAACAGCCAGTGGTGGAGTCGCCAGGCGGAGTTGGGAAAATTTCCCTCCGGGAAGCCCTGCTCCCTTCTCCCATTTATAATTGTTCTATTGCTGGACCTCTGCAAGACATTCAGTGTGACCTTTCATGATTGCTGGGTGGACAAGGCAGAGGAATGTGGGCCAAATCTTATTTGAAGAAAGCAGGTCTGTAACAGGCCTGCTGTTTAATGGGTCAGCAACAACTGGGAAGGAGGTGTCTAACGGCTGCCACGGGGCTCTATCCTTGGCTGTGTCCTGTTACAACAGCTCCTAAGGGTGTGGATGATGGCGCAGGAGGCAGGCCGACTGTGACATCGTTTGCAGATGACACTGAGCTGAGAGGTGCTGAGGCTGTGTTGAGTGACAGGTGTAGGATCCAAATGCTGGAGCAATAGGCTATTTGACCAAGAATAAACACCAGGTTTTTCTTGGAGGTCTCCAAAACCTACATGTGCCTAGGAAGAAAGCTGTTAAGTATATGGGTTTGCAGCATCATTGGTGGTGGTGGTGGGGCACTTGAATTAGTTGGTACGCAATGAGGGAATTGTGGAACTGTCAAAAAAAAAAAGCTAATTGTATGGGTTCTAATAGAGATAGTCGTCCTGTCAGAGTGAGGTGATGATCTCCGATTATCCTGCGCAAATTCATAAAATTGGGATTATTGCATTAAAGATCATGAATATTTCTATAATTCGTATTACGTATTACCGGAATGATTTCCAGTTGGTGTGTACCAGTTTCCATGCCCACGAGCAGTATACAAAGAATGCCACTCACCACGCTCACACCGACGGTATTATTCTTTTAAGTAAAACTGTGTCATGTTTTAATTTGCATTTGTTTACTAGCAGTAAAGGTAAATTTCATTTTAAGTGAGGCATGGCCATTTGTGGGTCTTGAATGAATGATCCGTTCACGTCATTTTTCCAGTTTTCTTTTGGGGTCTCCCCTCTTTCTAAATGATTTGAAAGAGCTCCTTAGATTAAAGATACTAACTGCTCTCTGTCACATTCGTTGTAAATATTTCAAAGGAAATTAAAAAAAATTTTTTTTTTTTGCAATTTCTCCTTTTCTCTCTGGATCCAGATTCCTGAATGGCTCAGCCTCATCTTACATGCAATGTCCCGTGAAATTCCTGGAGAGCCTTCCAGGCCATATGCTCGCAGCTCTGGTGCTCACATGTCAGAAACGATGAGGTTTATTCTCCCCTGCCTTTGTCACCATATGCGCGTGCCCCTAATCTGAAGGGCACATCAGCAGCTGGGGGGAGCATGTGCCTATCGCTGGCAGAGGGCTGCCTGGCAAATCTCGACACCCTGGAAGGAAGACGATAGTGATGGAGATTGACTTTCTAAGAATGCATTTTTTTGTTCCGAAAGGAAGTCATGGATTTGGGGTTTTCTGTTTGGGCCCCAATAATCGGGCCATTGAAAGGCACTTCTGAATCAGGCTGAGGTTCCATTTCCCACGTGGGAGTGTGGAGCCAGATGGATGCAGCCTTGTGCTAGAAGAGCCACTGGGTAGTGGGGGCTGGTACACTCTCCCAGTTCTGTCGCTCACTTCCCATGCCATTGTGGACAAGCCGTTTAAGCTGCCTTTCTTCCATTTCTCTATCTGTCCTCCATTCCTGAATGACAGTGCTGTGGACTGTGAGCAAGCTCACTGTGCTGAAATATTGCCCTTCCAAGGAATGTTCAAGTTGACTTCATCAACTCCTGTTCTCCTCCAATGCCTGAAAGGACAGGCTCAGTATACCTCTGAGGAGCAGCCAGATTCTTGGCCAGATTTTCCCTAATTTATTTGCCAGGGAAATGGTAATACCAGTAATTCTGGCTTTTGCAGAGTCTGTGGTGACTAGGCAGGAAGGTCCTCTGCCCAGTGCCCCATTCCACCATTTACCTCTACCCAGCTTTCTAGATCAGGGATTGTCCAACCACGGCCCATGGGCCAAATACAGCCAAAAATCCATCTCTTTTGTCAATAAAGTTTTATTGGAACACAGCTATGCTCATCTGTTTGCATAATGTCTATGGCTGCTTTTGTGGTACACGGGCAGAGTTGACTACCTGTGACAGAGAAAGAATGACCTGCAAAACCTCAAATAGTTACTATTTGGCCCTTTACAGAAAAAAAATTGCTGCAGTCAACTCTAGTTTGATGGTTACAAAGTCTGATGCAGGGCAAAGTGATCACTGGATGTTGGCAAAGTGGGAAAAACAAACACCAAAAGCTTAATGTGGGAGGTGCAGGAAGCGGGGCATATGGGAATCCCCTATATTTTTATGTAACATTTATGTAATCTAAATGCCTTTTTAAAATATATATATATATTTAAAAAAAAGATATGCTTTTAACAAAATGAAATTGATTCAATGTAGAGACTGCCCTTTATGCCAAGATTATAGAGCTGCCTCTTTTTTTCCAGTTAAAATGTCTTGACATTTATGAAACAATGTGGATGGTAGAATTGTAGTGTTTTTTTTAAATGTCTTTACTTGACCAAATACAATTTGGTTTCTTTATGTTGGTCCTTGTGGTAAGCTGATTAATGGCCTCCAAAACACATCCAGGTCCAATTCCTCAGAACCTGTGCATGCTCATTTACATGGCAAAAGGGACTTTGCAGGTGTGATTAAATCAAAGGCCTTGAGTTGGGGAGATGATCCTGGGATATCTGGGAGGGTCCAATGGCATCACAATGAACCTTATGAGAAATCAGAAGGAGTCAAAATCAGAGGAGATGGTGATGTGATGATGGGAGCAGGAACTGCAGGAATGTGCTTTGAGGATGGGCGAAGGGGCCAGGAGCCAAGGCCAGGACCTCAAAGCTGAAAAAGTCTAGAAATGGATTCTCCCCTCAGGGTCTCCAGAAGGAACCAGCCCTGTTGACAACTTGATTACAGCCCAAGGAAACTGATTTTGGACTTCTGACCTGCAGAAATGTAAGGGAATGAGTTTTTGTTATTTATTAGCCACTAGGTTTGTGGTAATTTGTTACAGCAGCAACAGGATACTAATACAGTCCCCAAAATATTGTGAAAATTTTATTCATCTGTGAAATCTCCAAACCAGGAACCAGTAAATATTTTACCTTGGATGATCCTCTGGAAGCCTCCAGGACAACCCAGGCCTTTCCTTTCATCATTCAGAACTACATATTTTACCAAAAAAATCCCCATTCATTCATTCCTTAATTTGTACATTCATTCATTCACTTATTCACTTATTAAAGATATGTATTGAAGACTATGCATTATATCAGAGGGTCTCAAACTTTCTAATGCCAGGACCCCTTTACACTCCTAAGAATTATCAAGGAGCCAAAGAGCTTTTGCTTATGTAGTTATATCTATTGATTTGAAAAAATAGTACTGAAAAAAAGTTTGAGATATTTATTTAATAATGAATTTTAAAAATAGCAATAAAAACCAAATACATGTTAACATAAATAGTCTTTGAAAAATAATTATTTTC
This sequence comes from Tolypeutes matacus, assembly GCA_026826555.1. NCBI lineage: Eukaryota > Metazoa > Chordata > Mammalia > Cingulata > Chlamyphoridae > Tolypeutes > Tolypeutes matacus. The sequence continues at coordinate 2,864,247 of JAKSZT010054160.1, forward strand.
TAAGACAAAAAGATTAGTGGAAAGAATGGCATTGTTTGAACATTTTTGCAACTCTTTTTAATAGCTGGCTTAGTAAAAGACAGCTGAGTTCTCATATCTGCTTCTGCATTCATTCTGTTTGAATGTGTTGTTTTGGTTGCAGTATGTGAAGAACATTCTGCCTCACTCAAATATGTAGATGGAAAAGAGAGGAAGATTGCTTTTTCACATGATTGTGGGTATTCTTCTTTGATATTACACCAAAACTCCACAAGTCATTGTTTCTTAGAATTTAGTTGTGATGTGGAATCTGAAGCCATATCAATTCACTTTTTCAAGGTTGTGACATTAAAATCTATTGGTTCACCTTGCAGTTTGAATGGATCTTTCACCTATGCATGATTTTGGAGTATAATACACTGGTCATTTGGAAAATATTGTTTCATTGAACCATGCAGACCTTTCCAAATGTTGACTCAATTAATTCTACAATATTAAAAAATTACATTATTGTCTATCACCATTGATCCCATCAGAGAATTCTTTAAGTGTTGGAAAACTGTCAAGCTTACGGTGGTAGATACATGTTTTCCAAAATTCAAATTCTCTGTTGAAAGCTTGACTTTTAGCTTTGGCAACAAATACTGTCAGTTGTTTTCCTCGAAGTGGCAGGCTCACTTTGTTCATTTTCCAGAAAATGTCTGCCAAATACCCACATCTGAATAACCTTCGTTTGTCAGTTGTTCTTTCAAGTAAAATCCGTGTTCTGTGAACAAAGCTGCTATTTGCTCAAACACTCCCACCAGTGCTTTTCCTTGCGACAGCCATTGTTCTGCAGCCTGCCTCGGTGCTGTATGCACACTTGCTCTATTGTCACACAAAATATTCAAAAGATGTGCAGTCAAGGTTTGAGATTTAGTTAAATTAATAATTTTTACTGCTTCATCAAGGACATCCTTAACTGTAACAGATTTTTTTTTGTGGCGAGTGTGTGGCTATGAAGAATACGACTACCAGTCCAGTTTGGTAGCACTGCTGTGATTTGTGTGAGGGCACCAGTCACTTCACCTACCATTGCTTTTGCACCAATGGTGCAAAAGGCAAATCACTTCTTAGGAATATTATGAGAATTGTTTTTACTTTGTGGCCATCCTGGAAGGGTCTTGGGATTCCCGAGGAGTCCACAGACCACACTTTGAGAACCACTTTTAGATGCAGTGGGAGATACATAGGTAAGTCAGATCCAGTCCTTGACATCAGATTACTCACTGTCTACTGGCAGAGGTCGATTCCTTGGCAACTAAAATCCAAGTTGGAATGGGACAAATATAAGACATCAATTTTTTTAAAAGACATTAAGTTTTGCTAAACCTGATTTGTTCCTGATTATCTTTCTTTCCAAGGCAATAAGATGCCGGATGCCCCCAGAGCAGGCTGCCTTGGCGTAGAGCCTGACCACTCTCAGCCCAGGTGGCCCACCAGGGTGGTCAAGCATAGCAGCATTTCCTTTCTAATACCGGCTGCTGGGACCTGGCCCCCCTGCCCTGTTTTCCTCGTGGTTCCGCCTGCATACTAGCTACACCTGAGTAGATGTTCAGAAAACAGCTGTTCTCCATTCATCTCATTTTGACAAGTCTTCATTGATCACACATTATTTGCTCATCAAACAGATCTGCCGTTTCAAACACTTACGGTCCTGGAGTTGGCTGCACGTTTGCCTGTTAAATCTGAATTTGCACACTTTGGAGTTGGCAGCTCAGCTCAATAAAGACAAAAAGGTCTGCGTGTTGGATGGAGGTATATTGGGGGGATTTCTGAAGCATGGGGATTTTGTTAGACTAGCTGTGTGCTGCCTTATCTACCAAAATCTCCCTCAACCTTATTTATAAGTCATTTAGATGTTTTATTATCTGATTTACCATTTCACCCAGCGTTTTGACTCTTGTGCTGCAGCATCCAATAAATCGAGTGCTAAATGGGAAATGGGTAAATTGGACCTTCAGAGAGGAGAAACATATGTTATGTGAAACATTCAGGAAAAGCAATTGTATTGCTTTCTGTCCTTCTTGTATTTCTCCCCAAGGCTCCAGGAAAGGAGCCAACCCTGGCACTCACCTTTTGTCTTTGAGACAGCCCTTGACTCATGGGTTTGACGCACAAACTTCAATGTCAGCCATTGGCACTTCTTCCTCTACACATGGGCCCTTCTGGTTGGAAAAGTCCCACCTGTTTTCACAATAGGAAACAAGCTCTTGAACCCCCTCCCCTGCCCCAATGATGATGAAAACAAAATGTCTGCCTGGTGCTTCACTGACTAAAAAGCCCTTCCCAATAGCTTATTCATGTCATCCTCACAATGGACTTCCCGATGCATGATGTACATGTAAAGCACTTGGTGCACTATTTGGCATCCAGAAAGAATTCTCCGATTGGGTGGTTGTTAGGGAGGCATTTTCATCCTGGTTTACAGACAGGGCTCAGAGAGGTTAGGCTAATTAGCCAAAGCTACACAGCTTATGAAGAGTCACTTCTTACAACGTGAATTCGTCTCTTCGGATGCCACATCTAGTGATCTTTTCGCTGTGAACAATAGTTGCATCATTAAATCTTCCCGGGGATCTGCCTGGATATCAGAATAGTCTGATGTACAAATGCTTTCATGCTTCTGTTTTAAGAGGAACCTAATACCAATAAGGTATCAAGGGAGGAAGAGGAAAAAGGGAGGGATGCAAAATTGAATTAAGTGTTTTCTAGGTGTCAGGTGGGTACACAACACATTATGTAATTTAATGCTTAGCGCCAACTGTGGCTGAATACTATCTCACTGTTTTATAACCAAAGAAAACAAGGCTTAGAAAGGTTAGAAAACTTGGTCAATCTCACAGAGCTAATAAGAGAGGAGCTGGGATCCCAAACCAGATGTGTTTGATTTAAAAATTCACATCCTGTCTGCGATAGCCTGAAGCTAACTGATGGACTTAGGCCGTCAGTCAAATCACAGGCTAGGAAAGAGGAAGCTCTTTAAAGACTGTGTGGTACAAGCAGCTTTACCCTGGAACCCAAGGAGTTCAAGGGCTCCTTGAACCGCCCCCAAAGGTTTTATGAAATTCTGAGTCCATATGCGTGTGTACAAGTGTATATTCTTGGGGGTGGGGATGGCTTCAGATTAATAAAGAAAAAAGGAAATAAATGTAAGACCCACTGATCTAATCCAACACCATCTTATAGATGGGGACACTGAAGCTCAAGATGGGGAAAAAGTATTCTCAAATTTTGGCAGTTTGTAGTGGAGCTGGGACCTGGTTTCTATGGAGTCTTTTGTCTCCCAGGCAGTGCTTTCTGATCCCACACCGAATATTGTCCTTCCTCCTTTAGCATGAGCTGTTATCTGAGAGTTGTGAAAGCATGGAGGGCAAAGGTCAGAGGTTTTAAGCCTTACCTATTTGGAAATGCCAGGCAAGGCTGTCCTTGGTGGACCTGGGCTCAAATGGTCCCAGGAAGCACCAAGGTGCGCAAAACCTGCCTGAGAAGGGACGCACAAAACATCAATTGGAGTTTTATCAACGCTCAAAGAGGTTTCAATTTGAAGTGTGAGAAAGGGTTGGAGCTTTGCTTTGTCTGAAAGGGCAGCTTCTGAGCCTTCATATCTCCGAGGTTTATAATTTCACCTTGTTTCGCCTCCCACCCCAGATGCTGGTCATTATAGCAGAAAGAGCACTTGATGGAAGAAAGACTGGTTTGTCTCTGCAAGAACAATTTCTCTGTTGTCTGTACAATGCCACCAATAGGATAAGTGAAATGTCGATACTGCACACAGACTCCACCAGCCTGGATACTCATTCACTTTCCTTAGTTATCACCAAATTCGCCCAGCTGGCCAAGAAGCAGGTTTTAACTTCTTTGACAAGTTAAGATTCACTGTGGTGCGGTAAAGGCTCTTCCAAAGACAGGTCGGTGCAGTCTTCTGGATTTCTCCAAGTGTGTTCTCACTGGTACTCTGGTTTGGCCCTGGGAGGAAGGCGGGGCAGGTAGGCAGCTCGGAGGCCTGAGGACAAGGTGCAGGAAGGGATAGAGGTGAGACTCAGTCCCAGACCCCCGGGCTTCTGACTTGATACCTTACTGCTAGATGTTGCTGACTCAACCACCAAATCAGTTTATGGGGTCAATTTTGTCCCCCAGGGGACATTTGGAAATGTCTGGAGACATTCTGGTTATTACACCTAGGGGCTGCAACTGGCATCTAGTGGGTAGAGGCCAGGGATTCTGATAAACACCCTACAGTGCCCAGGTCAGCCCTCACAGCAAAGCATTTCTGGTCTAAAATATCCATATTGGGGAGGTTGAGAAACCCTGGCCTCAAGGCTTAGACGGCGTGATGGCATCAAGGAAACCCACCGTTCATGGGCCGTCTGCCACGCTGGTTACTAGCAGGATGCCCATGGCAAAGAACTATCCAGTCCAAAGTGTCAATAGTGCTGAGGTTGAGAAACCCTGGCTTAGCGTGTTCTAAGAAATGGAAACCAGCTCTGTCCACCTTAAGCATAAAAGTGAACTTACTGGAAGTAGATGGGTTAGTAGGAAGAACAGAAGACAGCACTGATGCCCTCGTAAGGGGCAGGAATGGGGGCAGCTGCCACAGGTAGCACGGAGAAACCAAAGGCAGTTTCTCCATGGGCCACTGCAGGCTCAGGCAGTTTCTAGGCTTCTGCTCTTTTGTCATGAGCAAGGGTATGTAAATTCCCAGGAGGGGACCTGATTGGCTGGCTTGGGGCCTGGGCCCCTTCTTTGGCCAGAAAAGGTCAGGCATCTCCAAACCTGCATGCAAGGGACAAGGATATTCTCGGAGAGCAAAACCGAGGCACTTTGAGCAGAAAGGGCTCTGTGTGTGGTAGGTGGACAAAACCAAGAGCTGCCCCTCACAGCCATCACACACTAGGAGTGGGGTAATGTAAGAAATGGCTCAGGCCCTCACTCACAGGGCTCCATGCAGGAGGAGCTGTGCACAGCTGAGATTGCACTAAACACTTGAAGAGATGAAGCAGAGCCACCTCCAGCTGCAAAGGGCATCCACAATCTTGAAGAGAATCTACAGACTTCAGGTAGGGTGGCCTTTAGTTTCCTATTTTTCCAGGAACACCATGTTTTCCACTTGGTATATTAACTTGACATGCTTTCCTGGGTGCCTACAATGTCAAGGATGTTTGGAGACGGTGCATCCACAGGCATGGGCTTTGCTCGTGAGGAGCAGACAGTCGAATGAGGATGAGAAAAATGGAGGAGTGGGAAGAGAGGAGAGGAGGGAGAAATGGGGCAGAGGTAAAAGATAGCAACGGTGGTAGTGCCAGTCAGGAGGAGGAGGTGCTAGAGGAAAAGAGAGAGCTGAGGAGGAGGGCCGGCCTTCGGGGGAATTCTGTGAGTTTCACTTGGCCGTGGTGATTCTTCTGTGGACAGCCTCCATCACCCAATCAGCAGCAAGTGAAGAGGATGGAAATAAGGTGTTGCCACAAGGACATTCTGGTGTCCAGAGCGGCATTCAGGGGCCAATGCTGTCCCATGTCCCTGCCCGTGGCCTCCCCGTTCCCGTGTGTATCCGTCAGTGTGGGAATGTTGCTTTCCCCCGATATGAGGCCACTCTGGGGCCACGGCAGTGTTGGCAGGAGAGTCCCCCCATCTGTTCCTTTTATTTGCTCTGTTAAAGAAAAAGGCCCATTGAGGGTGCACAGGGGGACGCACTCCACCGGTCGCAGGGCAATTATTTATTATGAGCCTTGAATACTTTCCTGATTGTATAAGGTTTTATTGTGTTTTCACATGCGGGGCTGACTTGGGGAGTTGTTTTGGCAGCCGAAACAGACAGGGAAAAAGTTTTCAGGGACCATTCTGGGAGTTAAAAGTTCACCTCCAGACAGAGGTTTAGATATGAAATATGATTCGAGGGACTTGACCAGAAACCTCTTGAATTCTATTGTGTTGGACACTTTGTACAAAGTTATGAAGAAGTATTTTCTCCTTTCTCCCAAGAATAATGTGATTTCCCCTTGAAATGGTTCAATTGTTGGGCTTCAGGAAGAAAAGGGGAATAAGTTTCCGAGTCACCTAGCAAGTCCTCCAGCCTCAAGACGGCCCACAGCCTGTGCTGCGAATCCAGGGGCCTCGTGTGAGCTCTGTGGGCTCTGGTGGAAGCTGAGGAAAGAGGACTGCAGACCTGCTTGGGGACGGTGATGCTGCTCAAGTGGCCCTCTCCAGCTCAGCCTGTCTAGGAAGTCTGTGTGAACTTGAATGAGTCCCATTTCAATCCCTCTGTGAGAAGTGGACGTCTGACTAGACCATCTCTAAATGCCTCAGTAACCCCAGATCAGATACACGATGATTCCTTGATCCCTTGAATCTGGTGCCACTACCTTCCTGGAAACATTGCAGGGTGTGACAACCATTGCTTGGTTTGTTTTGGAACATCAAGGACCCAAACTCAGAGAAGATCCTCTCTCTCCTGATATACATGTATGCTCATATACACACAAACTTGAATTCTATCCCTCCTTCAGGGATCAGGCTGCCCCCTCTCCCATGAAGGCTATCATCACCACCACTCCCACCACCACCAGGAACTTCTTTTTAATCATTGTCTTCATCTTCACCACCACCGCCACCATCACCATCACCATCACCATCACCATCACCATCACCATCACCATCA
>JAKSZT010054160.1:2870932-2900031 GCA_026826555.1 Tolypeutes matacus
CATCACCATCACCATCACCATCACCATCACCATCACCATCACCATCATCATCACCACCATCACCATCACCATCATCATCACCATCATCATCACCATCATCACCACCATCATTATCATCATCACCATCACCATCATCATCATCACCAACGTCATCATCACCATTGTGAATTGAGTTCAAACTATGTGGCAGGCAATGGGCTAAGTGCTCTTAAGACGTTACCTCAAAATCCCCATAAAATCTGATTATTACCCACACTTTATGGAGCAAAATTCTCAGACTGAAAGAGGTTTTGTTACTCACCCAGGGTCATGCAAGTATCAGATAATAGAACCGGGTCTCAAACCCATGTAAGAGTGTTGCAAATGCTATCTCTTAACCTTTAGGCTGTACTGCCAGTGACTGGTCTCTTCAGCTCTCTCTGGACATGTCATCTACCGTCTGTACTGTTCAGGACTGGATTGCCCTTTGGGCAGGCTGCCTGGCCTCAGGGGAAAGCACATAGGAATCCCTGCTGCTTCATCTCAGCTTCAGAGTTATCTCAATATTGACTTTGACCAAATCCCTCTCTGCTTCAGCTCTCTGGCCTGGAAAATGGAAATAAAAATACTTACCTTGCAGGGTTGCTATAATGCTCAAGGACCCATTACATTTGGAAGTTCTTGTTAAACTAGAGAGATAAAAATATTATTTTTCACTGTCTTATCTCTGATGCCTCTAAGTAGGGTTTCAAGATCCTTAGGGGCAGGCCCTGTGCATATGCCTCATTATTCCCATAGAGTTTCTAGCCAGTGCTGAAAATATAAATAATGATGTGCAAAGCAAAGTGGTTGACCCAATAAGAGAATCTCATTTATGGATGTGTGTTCTCTATAACTTTGCCAAGTTCGCTTCTATGGGCCCCCTGCCATTCATTCTTCACCCCTAGGGGCAACAAATGAGCTTGATATTTCCCCACCCTCTCACCAATACAGTGTATTATCCAACATTTAGATTTTTGCCAATCTGATAGGTGAAAGTCAGTATCTCAGCATAATTTAAATCTCCATTTCTCTAATTATGAATTAGGTTAAGTACATTTTCAAATGTTTCACAGCTATTTGTGTATCTTTTTATATACATGGGTATAGACAGTACTGAGCTGGGTTTTTTCTTTCTCATCAATTTGTAGGATATATATCTGGGAGATCAGACCAATATCATTTGCAAATATTTTTTCCCAGTTTTTCATTTGTGTTTGACCTTGCTTGGGGTATAACTCATTTTACAAACAAAAGAAACTGGAATCCAGGTCATAGGCCTGGTAAAATTTTAAAAAGTCTGTGTGAGCTGGAACCACGCTTCACCAACTGTGGCTCCTTCAGGGTGCACGTCTGTGAGCCAAGAGATTCAGAGATGCAGGATAAACGAGGTGGAAACTTTCCCCTGCCCCTCCAGATATTAAGTAACTTACACCATCATTTAGTAGTAAGAGCAATATGGATATAGTATGGTGGAGAATTCAACATTTGCTTGAATTTTTAAAGTAAAGCATTAAAATGTCAAAGAAATGTCACACTTGCATCTGGCAAATTTGGGCTCTACCCTAAGACATCCTATGAGTGGTGCCTCAATGGGAAATCTTGGAAAACACAGTAGACCCAAGTTCTTGTCTAAGTTTCACCACTGCCTAACTGTGTGACTTGGCTCAATCCCAGTGGCATTTATCAATTTCAGATCTACCAGAACTTACTCTCTAGGAGGGCAAGGCTTATCTTTTACTGCTGAATCTTCAGTGCCTATGTCAAATGCCATAGTAGAGTCTCAATAACTATATGTTGAATATAAACTGAGCAAAAGTGCTCAAATTCATTTTATCCACAGTTCTCCCCAAAGACAGAGTTTTCAGTTTTGTTAACACCCAAGGGCATACCTACTCTATATGGGACTCTGGGATACAAAGATGAATGAGACAGGTGCCTGCTCTTCCCTCTGTGTAGCTCTGAGGATGCTGCCACAACATTCTCTCTGGCTCCATCTTCCTCCATACTCTGTTCTTGCCTGGATGTTTAGGACATCAAGGCCAAGAATAAAAACTTGGCCGTGGGTCTCTAGAAATCATCTTACCCACTAGTCTGCCTTCTCAAAGCACTATCCCCATTCCTTGGGGGACCCTAGGGTGGTCTGGTCCTTTTGAGACCATGACCAAAGGTGGTCCTTCCACGTCACGGTGGTCCAGACCCCTTTCCTACACCCTGCCCTAAAGAAATATGATCTGGTGCTGTTTATGGGGTGTGGGCTCTGAATGTGGGTGGCAGGCTCCTGAGCCATCGGCAGGCAGTAAAGTCTTAAGCATAGGCATGTTTTCCAGCTCCAGCTGCCACATCAAAAGACCAAATTCCCTACAAACTTTGCCTTAATTAAAAAGTTACAGTAATCCTCAGATGGAGGCAGGTTGGGCACCCCTGGAGACAAAAATTCTCTCTGTGGCTACAGACCAGGTCTTTCCACTCACCCCAGGTGCTATTAAAAACAGGGAAAATTTGTGGGCATCACAGGTTCCAAATGAAATAGGAACGGAAATGCCCCCCCTTGACTCTCTGCAGTTGTAATTTGCTCAGAGGGACTTAGGGCCAAACATTTGAAAAGGTGCTCTGGCTTCTTGGACAAACTTCTCTTTCTCATGTGTCTTTCACACCCCCATATTCTTTGGGGGGTCTTTCCCAGCTGTGCTTTCAAAAGGTCTCAAGCCCACAGAGGCACATGTTGTAGCACCACCGGTTCGTGAAATGCCAAGGCTCTATTCCCTGTCTTTAGCCAATGTGGTAACCAGTGTTTTCATTTTGTGGAGTGCCAGCTGAGGCCTGGAGCTGAGAAGGGGCTGGCCCCCAGCCTTACAGGGACAGTGCCCTGTCTGCTGCCCCAACCGAATCAGCCCCCAGTTACTGAAAACTGCAGAGACAGGGATGCTCACAGGATCTGCTCCCCCCACATTTTCAGCCCCCTTGCAGTTGGGCAGCGTCGTGGGACTGGCCAATGAGATGTGGCTTGAAACGAAATGTGTCACTCTCTGGCCACAGTGGTGAAAAGTCTATGTAGGATCCTATGGCCTCCCTCTCCCTCTGCCATGACTAATAAGTGTTCTGGATAGTGAAGCCTTCACGGTCTAGGTGCCTGCAAAAGTGTCCCTTCCCCCTCCCCCTCCCACCCCCTGCCAATGGACTTGCAAAGAGAGAAATCAAATGTTTGTGGCGTTAAGTCACAGAGATTTTCTTTTCTGCAGCATAATTCAACCTAATCTAACCTAAACAAATACTCTAAATTAGCCCAAGGAGCCCATGATATTTACTGACTTGCTTGTTCTTTAGGGCCCCAAAGAGCTCATGGGCCACCAGGGAGAAGTTACATGGGGCAGATTTCAGCTCAAATGTAAGGCAATACTTTTTAGCAGAGACTTTTAAAGATGGACTGTGATGCTTCGGGACATGGTACAGTGTCTGCCTTTGCACTGGATGGCCTTTGGCAGAAAGATGGTGGAGGAGAATCCACATGCAGTGGGGTGAGGAGTCACCGACCTGTGCTCAGCGACCTCCTCTCTTGGTACTGCACCTTGTGCGACCTGCAAAGTGGTTCTCTCTCTAGGGGATGAATCGTCCAGAAGGCTCTGCTTGGGGTGGATGAAAACTTTTAGAAGGGCCCCTTATGTCTGGTCAGCAAGTTAACAGAGCAAGGCTGAGTGCCTGCACACATACCCCTTGGCTCGGCATCCTTGTGCAGGGCAGAAACTGTACAACTCAATGTAGCATATCTCAGTACTTTACAGGTATCAATTTTCTTTTCTTTTTTTTTTTTTTTTTTAACCTTACCACAATGATCCAGTGGAGTGGGCATTATTATACTTATTTAACAAAATGAGAAAACTAAGGTGCAGAAATGTAAGGAAATTGCCTGAAAACACACAGCTAGTCAACAGCAGAGTTCCGATTCAAAGTCTGTTCATCTGCTTCTGAGACCAGTGCTCTTCCTTTGCCCTGCAGCTGTTCTCCCCCAACCTGGAAGTCTATTCCAAGGTCAGACCGTGTGCAAAGCCAGAAGAGACTGAGGAGGCTGCACTACTAGCTGAGGCTGCCTGCTTCCATCCTCCCACCTGGAAATGTGAATTTTCCACGGGGTGATAAATGAGGACTATTTAGAGGATTCTGAGGCTCATCTTTGTATTTTATTTTATTTTATTTTACTTTATTTTATTTTATTTTTTTAAATTTTACCAGGAGGTCCCAGGGATCGAACCCAGGTTCCTCCATATGGGAGACGGACGCCCAACCATTTGAGCCACATCTGACCCTCTGAGGCTCATCTTAATGGAAATATTTAAGGTAGGGTCAAAACAAAATATATTATTTCATCTAAAAAGACATTCATGGGGCTAGAGAAAGAGGTGGTGAGGTATTTCCACTCTCCCATTTCAATCCCAACCTCTCTCTGAGGACCGGGGCCCCAAATATCAAGTACAACATAGTCAATTTTCTCAAATAACACCAGTGAAGCAAAAAGGTAAAGAAAAACAGACCAATTTCCTTTCTCATCTCCAGCCGTAGGGGATTGCATGACAGGACTGTACGGAGGGAGAAGTGATTTTGTTTCTTGGCTAATGGAATTAAGTGAGCGCCTCCCAATTTATTCCTGAAAGCATGGGGAAGCAGCATTTATTTTCCTGAAACACAAAATCAGTGGAAACACAACTGGATGAAGAAAAGAAAATTAAAAAGAAAATCACTAATCATTTGATTATCTGGCAACTCCTGAACACTTACATGCTTGATTGTACGTGGAAAGTCTGTAGAAAAGAAAGGATCATTTGGAAAAAAATAAAAATAAAAATAAACAGGGATGGGACGTGGGTTTCAGTTTTTTTTTTTTTTTTTTTGGGAAGAATGGGTAATGGCTGCTGGAAAGGAAAGTGGAACCGTTTTCATGGAGGCTTCTCCTTCTGAACAATGGTGATCTCTCCCATTTGTGCCAGGTCTTCGGGGCTCACAGAGCCCTGCCACATGTGTTGTCTTTGTCCTGCATTGTTCTGGACCATGCTCAGTTCCCCAGCACTCTCTCAGCCCTCCCTGTCCCATGCTTTACTTACTGGAAACACCAAAGTGCTAGTCGCCTCGTGCCTTGGCCCTGCTGTGCAGACTGCAGTTGGATGGATGCATTCAACCGAATTCGCTCTGCTCCTTATCAGCCCAATGCAAAGCCCTAATTGCCTTCATCACCCCTTCCTTGACTTCCTCTTCCTCATCCTTTAAAACTTCCTACAGTTCTGGTGTCTCCTCCTCCAGTAGCCTTCCCTGAGTGTCCCCAGCCCTGAGGGGTCATCCCTCTTTTGTGTTCTGCTCTGTCCTGTTTACCTCTCAGTTGATGTAATTGCCATTTTCTTGCAAAGGATCTGGTCACAGGCATTGCTCCCTTCCAGGTTGGAGCCTCTGGAGAGCAGGCAAGTATCTTCCCCTGACTGGATACTGGACCTAGCACAGAGCAAGGCTCAGAGTCTGCACTCAAGAAGTACTGAGTGGATGAATCCCAGGACAGTGTTATTGTCTCTATTGTACAGATGAAGAAACAGAGGGTCAGAGAGGCCAGGTGAAATGAGTAAGAGATGGTGCCTGGACTAAAGCTTGGAGTGGAGCAAGTGGTCCCTTGGGGAGCACAGAGACTGGGGTGAGTTTGAGGCTGTGCCTCTCAGTGCTCAGGTTCCCTCTCTTTGAAGCAGAATCCCTGTGAGTACAACCATGTGATGTGGCACCACCATTGGGGATGCCCCCTGCATGGGGGAGGGGAGGGGAAGGCATTGGGATGGAGATGGCTCAGGGAGCTTGCTGACTTCAGTGTGAAAGGATTAATCAGGGCCAGGATGGGGCCCAAAACTGAAGGAATCAAATTATGGCAACTTCTGTAGTTAATGCCTGGCTATAAGGTCTCAGTGATATGGATGCTTTCTGTCTCCTGTTTAAAAGAGAAGGTTGAAAGGGGAGATACTGTTATGAAGATTGATAAAAGAGGAGGATAAATTTTTAAAATGAACAGGATAAAATACTAAGTGGAGAAAGGAAACATGAGGGGGGAAGAACAACCCAAATGTGGATTTGACTAATTACAAATGCGAGGTTGCTAGCACACAGTGGGGTCAGTAGCAAGGCAACCTTTCTGCATGGCATTCCCGTGTGAGACCAAGATAGCCTTTCCTGCAGGCCTACTACGTGCCCACCCCTGAGGACACATAGCCCTACAACCCCAGAAGAATGACAATAAAAGATAGTAAATAATACAAGGACAATCTCCAATACACTGTGGGATCCCAGAAATAGGAGTAATTATCTTTGCCTAAAAGAACTGGGAAAGCGTCAGAGCAAAGAAGACCCTTGAGTAAGCTTTGATGGATGAGTGTGACAGGTGGAGGGACAGGGAAAAGGCACTGAAGTGGGAGCAGCCACATAGGTGGGGCAGCAAAGTGCAGAGATGGGAAAACCGGTGAGTGGTTTGTTTGCAGAATGGCTGGAAGGAGAAGCTGAAAATATGGTGATGGTGTTCAGTCCTTTTTATTGAATGCTTAGTATATGCTAAACACTGGACTAATTGCATCACACTCATTAGCTGATGTGATCAGCAAAATCAGCAACATTTTGAAGGAGGTGCTGCTATACCCCCATTTGAGGGATGAGAAGGTTGAATCACTGAGGTTAAAAAACTTGCCCAAGGTCACAAGGTCGATGTGCACTCAGATCAGGTTCTATGTCATTCTAAACATTCTGGGTATTAAAATGTCATTCTTGGTGTATTAGTCAGCCATTGCTGTGTAACAAACTACTTCAAAACTTGGCAGCTGAAAACAACCGCTTCTGAGAGTCAGGAATCTGGAAGCAGCTTCCCTGGGTGGTTCTGGCTCAGGGTCTCTCATGGATTCGCAGTCAAGATGTTGACAAAGTCTTCTGTCATTTGAAGGCTTGACTGGGCTAGAGGATCCTCTTCCAAGCTCATTCACGTGGCTGTTGGCAGATGGCTTCTGTTCTTCATCATGTGGGCCTCTCCATAGGGCTGCTCATGGCATGGCACTTGCTTCTCCCAGAGCAAATGATCCCACAGACAGAGAGAGAGAGAAGAAAGAGAGCACCAATGTCTTTTATGGCTAAACCTGGGGAGGGACAAGTGATCTGCATGCTGTTGCTCACACAGCCACCCCTGGCACGGCATGGGAGGAGATAGCACAGGAGTGACTACCACAAGGCAGGGGTCCGAGGGGGCATCATAGGGGCTGCCTGCCACACTTGGCATCCTAAATTATGTGGACTTTCATTTTCCAACAAAATATGGATAAGGGGACTGGGGACCATGTGGCTTAGAAATGTATATACCCCAGAAAAGTATGTTCTTCATTTTACTCCATTCCTGTAGTTTGAACCCATTGTAAATAGGATTTTTTGATGAGGTTACTTCAGTTCAGGTGTGGCCCAGCTGAGTCAGGATGGGTCTTAATCCTAGTACTGGGGGTGCAACAGAGAAGGCCACAGAGTAAGAAGCCACGGGGAACAGCCGGTGGAAGAAGTCCGTGGGACCTGGAAGAGAAAGAAGAAGAGGCCACTATGTGCATTGCCAGGTGATAGAAAAGCCGAGGAACCAGAGAGATCGCTGGCCAGCCAAAATATATTCTACCTCTAGCCTCTGAAACCAGGAGCCAATGAATTCCTGTTGCTCAGTCAATCCACTGTATGGCATTTGTTTGAGCAGCCTGGAAACTAAAACAGGGGTCTCATCTTTAGGTTCCTCTAGCGCAGGGGTTCTTAACAAGGAGCCTGTGAGCTTGAATTGAAATTCAAAAAAACATTCTTGTGGTGTGGGTGTGATATATTTATTAAATAACACACAGTTAGTGTGGACTTACTAAGGGGTCCATGGTTTTCACCTGACTGGCAAAGGGGTCTGTGGAATGAAAAAGGTTAAGAGCCCCTGCTCTAGTCTAGTGGGAACTCCGAAGGCAGAATTTATAAAATACACGTAGAGGCTCAGCTGGTCTTTCTGTCCAAATAGCACAGGTTGCAGGATGCCCCTTTCCCTCCCCCGGTGCCCCCTTGCTCTGGAGCCGTGTTGTTTAAAGAGCTGCTTGCACACAGTAGGTGCTCTCTGCTGTGCTTGTGCAGTCGTGCTTAGAGCTCCGCCAGCTCTGTGTGCCCACATGCTCAGGTCAGCTCACATTCCGTTCCCTCTGAAACTGTCACTGACACCTCTTCCCTCAGCCATCCGGTGGGCATGGGCAGACCACTCTGAGGCCTGGTGTCTCTTTCTGATGATTTTACACAAATACAAATATAAACAGAATGTGCCGGGTCCTGGATGTCTCAAGCCTGCATTTTAACTACTGCTTCTTTCTTAGATGGACAGCCCTGCTTCCTGGTGGACACCCACACTCTTAGGAGCAGAGCTGAGCTCCAGGCCTTGGGGCCACAGCCTCTCTGCATGGAACTGGCCAGTTTGTAATTTGAGCTTCCTCAGAGGGACACTTATGTCCACAGAACCAAGCCTGGGCTCCCAGAGCCTCGAGAAGCAACTCCGACGACGATGGTAGGGGTCATATCTTCTACCTGCCCATGGAGAGTCATATCTTCTACCTGTCCCACCCCCTGCTCTGACCACACCACTCCCTGCATTGAGCCTGTCTCATACCTCTACTGCCTTCAGGATCAAGTTCAGACTCCTCAGCCTGGCTCACACGGACGCCACAGTCCCGCCTCTGCATGCCTCTCAGTCTCTGCCCCCTCCCCTCTTCCCCAGCTTCCTTCATTGCATGCTGCAGCCAGAGTCAACCATTTGCAGTCAGTGAGTGATCTGTGCTGTCTTCACCTCGTCTTGCCTTGAATGCCCTTCCCTTCTAAACAACATCTATTCCTGCTTCAGAATTAATCTCCACCTGCCCAGCAGCCGGGAGGCTTTCTGTGAAGCACCCCCAAGTTGAATTACAGCTTCCTTTCCTTCCTCTCACAGCACGGAGATGGTGATGCAGGGCCTTGACCCTGGCTGCTTCCTCGGTGTCCCCACCAGGCCGGGACCCCCACCTGTCTTTAGAGGAGCTGGTTTGTGAAGCTAGTCATGTGGGATGTCACCAGGGGAGGTAGTGGAGACCTGCTTGGCCTGAGCCTCAGCAGCTCAGGAAAACAGTGAACCCTGCCTGTCCTGCACCCCCGTGGTTCCCGGGGTTGTAGGAAGCACATGGCGTGAGCCCCCAAAGTCCATGCTGAACCATAGGCCTGGACTGTCCACTGCCACCACGATGCCGTGATATCCAGGGAGGCCCTGCCTCTGCTACGGCACAGGACAGGTGGGTTCAGGTGACCCTTGACCCCTCGCTTCGTTGATCAAGGCTTTTAACCCCTTGTGACCTCACCATCCTCACTGGTGCATCTAGAAGGCTTGACGTGAGGACAGGGAAACAGCATGGGATTTGGAGGGGACCTGGTATCAAATCCCAACTTCACCCCTAGGGGGGCGGCTTCAGCCAGTGATGTAAAGCCCTGGAACTGCAGTGTCCTACCTGGCCAAGCAGAGGCGACTTTCTTGTGGGCTGTTGTGAGGGTAAAGTGAGGGCATAAATGAGGGACATTATGCAGCTTTAAGTGCGCCTGTCCCTCCCTCCTTCCTTCCCTCCTCTTCTCTCTTCTCCCCTCCTCTCCTCCTCCCTCCCTTGTTCTATTCTCCTCTCCCTCCCTTTCTGTCTTCCCTCACCCCTTCTCCCTCCGTTCAAAATTTACCGAATGCCGACAGCATGCTGGGCGCTGGGAGGAAGGCAACATGAATTAGACACAGCCCCGCCTTCAGGGAGCTAGCAGTCCAGGATAAGCTGTAAGACATGCATGTGCAGATGAGGTGATGCTCAGTGGCAGACATGCAGTCCCAAGGAGAGGCACTGTGTGGCCTTGGGAGATTTTCTGGGGCAGGGGGCAGGGAAGCTCCAAGCCCCAGGTGACGTACGATTTGCGTCTCAAAGGCACTGACTGAACAGCACCCCGACCCTGCCCCTCTCCAAGAAGGTTCTCTGGAGACGGAAGCTCAGCTGCTCGGGTCACGGTGGCGGGGGCAGGAGACCAGAACCGCCAGTGACGCGGTACGCCTGCATTTTTTTTGCCAGGATCTGAGGAGGCCTGTTTACACGGGTCCCCCCTGTGGGCTCTGCTGCTTAATATGCCTTTTGAAAATGATGCTCAGTGGGATGTGTGCACATTTGTAATTACAAAGACCGTGCTGGTTTTCAACAATCTGTGCCTGCTAATTTCTCAGTTGCAGGAAGGGAAATAGCAGGAAAGTCCAGAATACTCCATGTCAGGTGGGATCCCCAATAACACTTAGGCAGTGCTTCTATTTACAAAGAACTTTTATTCCTCCCTTTGAGGAAGGCAGACCTGCCGCTGTTAGCCCAGAGGGGAAACTGAGACCCAGAGAGAAGTGACTTGTTCAAGGTCACACAACAAAGAAGGGCAGGCAGGCTGCACCCCGTTTCTCCTAACTGCACATCTAGGGTTCTTTCACATCATCCTCTGGCATAGAGAGAAGAGACAAAGCAGGAAGTTCCCAAAACCAAGGCCATTTCCCCCAAGAAAGGCTCACCAGGAGCCACTGGGTAGAAACCCACATTCAGAGAAAGACTTCCCAGTAACTGAGATCCAGCCAGAGGCTTCCAGGAGCAGAGCCCCCAGCTGGAATGAGAGCAGGCTCAGATTCCAGCCAACCCTTTGAAACTGAGCCTGCGGTTGAAGCTGGGTCAACACATTCACAGGCGTTTGGGGCCCTATCGACGTCTGGGGTGGGAAACCCACCCGAAAGCTGTTGAAATGCAGGGACCAGCACTGGTTTTGCAGAACAGTGGCTCTTTGAGTGGAAGGTGATCGAGAAGTTAGTTTCCCCAGTGTTCCCAGGGCTCAGACTTAAAGCCGAGGGGGTTGGGGGGCCCCCAGTGCCCGATGGAGCCGCTGATAGGTCCCTGCTGGCTAAAAGTGATGACATTGGCAAGAAACTGATCTTTCTGGGGAGCAGAAATTCAAGTGCACTCAAGTGCAGAAGACAAGGCAGGTTGTGTTGCCTGCCACAAAGCCCCAGCATTCATGCCTGCTTGGGGGTGGGAGTCAGAGGGACCCTACCATATCAGGTGTCAGGAGGCCCAGACCAGACCCCAAAAGAGGAAATTGATGGAGTGAGACTTCTTATCTTGACTCATCCCCTCCTTCTTCATATAGAATCATAACATGTTCACTGGAGCCCAAGACCATGAAATCCACTTCCTCCTTCTGTGTCATCCACAAGACAATTGAGAAGCAGCAGCTCTGTGAGACTTGCCCCTGGGCAACAGACAGTAGCAAACATGGGTCTTGGAACCAGGTCTCTAGCTTCCAGGTCTCTGCTCTTCTGGGAAAAAGGGCCACTCTTCAAGGCCCGCAGCCCTTTGTTGCTGGGTGACAGGCTGCGGCCACAGCATGCCCACATCTGACTTCTTCAAGCCCCTTGTGAGCCCACTGGGTGCTGTTCCCTGCTGCAAGCTGAAGTTTGCACACCAGTGTCAGGCCAAAACAGGTTTCAGGTTAGGTGATAGTTGCTTAAGAGCCAAATCGGTTTGGGAGAAGCACACGCTGCTTGGCTAGGCTCCCTTAGTGCAAGCCATTCATACATTGCCTCTGATAGCCAAGGCTTGGTTGAATGGGGACAACAAGGAAATCCCACGTAAGTGTCCTGTGTGCATGACCTGAGAGAATTCTGCAAATCAGCTGCTGGCCTAGGTCCCTGCATCTGGGTTTCAGAGTCAGATTAGGGCCAACAGGGCTGGTATAGATATTCAAAGTGACAGTCCTGAGGTGTGGTGGCCCCTTGGTAAGGTTCTTGAGTTGGCCCTAGGGGAGGTATGAAGCTGCTGAAATGGCAGGAACTGCTTTATGTATATTTGTGCAGGACTATTTTTCTAAGAAGGTGTACCTAGCTTTCATTAGATTTTCTATTCTGATCATCCAAAAGTTTAAGAAGTCACCCTGTAGCTATCAAAAGACATCATCCTGGCTTCCTCTCCATCCTCCTCAGGATGTCTCACTCTTCCCTGGTCTCACAATGCCCAGTCTGAGCTGGAATATCTTCTGGCTTCAAAAATGTGTGTTGACAGTCTCAGTCAATGCTAAGTGATCCTTGGCTACTGAAAACTGTCATTTGTCTAGTAACTGTGTTCTTTCTGCATGACAGTCACTCTCCTTTGTGCTGTGGCAATGGGAATAAGGGGCTGCATGGAAATATGTGGGTATGCAGTTCCAGTGAGAAAGAGGCCTTTCCTTTTTATGTCCAACCTGAGAAAGGGTCCCCCACTGGGGAGTTCCATGACACTTCCTGTGTTACATACACAAACATCCCTTGGAACCCAATATGGCACAAGCCACAAAAATTCTAGGCTTGCTAAGCCAAGCAAGGGGGTGGTGGGAGGAGCAACGTCTTGTCTTCTCTTCAAGCTCTTTTCAGTTAAAAAAGGGCTTAGACTTTAAAAATAAAATAATAATAAACTTGGAGTCATTTATTACCATATCTAAACAAAATTTTCGTTTTCTCAACTGTGAGATGAGATTTGCGTGGGTTAGCCTCTGTGACCTAGAACGGTGATGGGACTTACCACAGAGCCATGCTGACTCTCAGTAAAATGTTCTTTCTACAGAGCTTCACAGCTTTTTCTTGAGAATTATATTTCCTCACACTCTTGCTGGGATGGTGGGCGCCACTTGGGAATGGTCTCATGGAGTCAAACACATAGGTGAAAAAGGAAAGCTTCCCATTTTCTTGGATATGTTTTGTTGTTACTTCACCAAGTGCAGAGAACAGCCCCATATGCAAACCCTTTGAATAAATGTCTTCCCCAGTGACCAGGGTAAGGCGTCTTTCTAAAAAGCGCTTAGTTGCAAAGAACCTTAGAGTCACGGAGAAATCAATACTTGGAAGTACCTTAAAGACCACCGAGTCAAGTCTTCCCATTTTTTGCAGCATTTTCTGAATCCCTGAGATAAGAAAAGTTTCAAACAGTTGGTCTGTGCCCATCAGATTCCCCCTTCAGAAAGTTGAACCAAGGGGCAGTGCCTGAGAAAGAAGTTTCCAGCTCTGATGGACACTGGAGCTTGAAGGTCACACAGCCTTTGTGGCTTGGATGGCATCTTTGTGTGTGTGTATGGCTCTCATGAGAAAATTGATAGTCAGTCTTCAGAGGGTGGGGAGTGGAGGAAGAGGAGAGCAGAGATATTGCCTACTCACGCTTCCCTGAATTCCTTTAAACCCTGCTTTATTGGAATGAAACTGAGTTGGTTTCTTGAAATCTAAAAGAGCTCTGGGCAGAACAGGAAGATTCAGGTACTGCCTCTGAAATCCCTTTTTCGGGAGGTTAAGGTTTCAGGGTCCACCTGAACTAGTGAGCCACAAGCTCAGTTTCACTGAAGTTGAAGGAGGTCTCTGAAAGGGGTTTGAGCTCCTTACCCTCAAAGTACAGTTCTTGGACTAGTAGCTTCAGCATCAGCTGGGAGTTTGTTAGAGATGCAGAACCACCTGGCTCCCCGCAGGCCTCAAATCAGAATCTGCATTTCCACTCGCTCCCTTAAGTCAGAGGCACGCTGGCTTAGGAAATATCCTTGGCTGTTTAAGTTTTCTCAGAAAGGACCTGGTGGAGAAGATGCGCTGAGCCGTGAGGCTGGCACTAATCTCCTCTCCAGAACCAAGGGCCTGCTCTGAAGGTCTGCTCTCTCATCTGCAAATGAAGGGGTTGGAATGGGTGATCTTTATTCTCTACCCTTGCAGGCATCTCTGATATGAGCTGGGAGAGGGCAGCCCACTCGGCTGAAGATCAGAGAGCTTCTTGCTGTGTAAAACACTCCCTAATCAGCCTTATGTCAAGTCCCCCGCCCCCGACTAACCACAGTGACAAGTCCCAGGAGGGCACCTTGTCAGGCTGTGAATAAAGTTCAGGCAGCTTGGTTAATTACCCTGACACCGACTAGAGTTAACTACTCAGCAGCTCGGGAGCTCATCTTAATGATTAGGGGAACACACACGTTGCAGATTCGGGCACCACCACCACCTTTGCTGCCTACAGCCTGGTTACAGAGCCTCAGATTCAAGTAGAAGTTTCCCCAGGGCATCAGGGGTCCAGGAGGAACCCCCTTGCTCATTCCAACATGACTGCGAGGTCATTTTCTGATTGTGTCATCGGTGAGGCTTTGTACATAAGAGACAACCCATTCTCCTCTCATGCCTGTTTGGAGTCTGCCCATGGCACTCCATTGCCATCAAGAAAGAGCCGGGCAGAGCAGGTGTAGCTCAGTGGTTGAGTGCCTGCTTCACATGTACGAGGTCCCAGGTTCAATTCCTGCTACCTCCTAAAACAAAAACAAAAAACAAAACAAGAAAGGAGCCTGGTGGCTTGTGCCCCTCCTACTTCTCCAGCCATATCCCCATTAATCCCTAGCTCAAACGCTCTGCCTGGATCCAGGGAGCAACACTGGGTTCCTTGCATGAGCTGTGTTCTTTTTCTCTTTGTACACGTTGCTTCTGCCCAGAATACTCTTCTCTCCTCTTGACTGTAAGCCATACTCAGCCTTCAGATTTTGATGTCTATATCATTCCGCCCATAAGGTTTCAGAAGCTCCATGTCCAGGTTGGGTGTCCGTGTTTCTAAGGAGCTCTATTTGAGTCTTACATCCATCATACTAGATATAACACTGTTTGCCCCACAGAGAGTGTGCTCTGGGCTGGCAGGAACCATGCCTGACTGACAACATGTGATCCCCATGAGGGCAGGGACTGTTATCTGTATAATTGAGAGCTGTATCTTTAGTGCCTTAGTGCATTGCCTGGCACATAGCAGATGCTTAATAAATGTTTGTTGAATGAATGAAGAAATGAATGCCCCATGCTTAGCACAGTGTCTACTGCAGGATGGGCAAATAATAGCTGGCTTTGAGTGAATGGATGGATGAATGGAGAACTTTCTGCTCTTGGCATAATGTGTGGATAGAACAGAGGAAGCTAATTAGGAGAGATTGCTTGATGGGCTGAAGCACAAAGGCGTTCACTGGCCCAGTCAGCTCTGAGGAGATCTGATACTAGGGGAGCAGATAAGACTTGTTCCAAGACTATGGGACCAGGGCAGGAGGTACAGAGAGGAGAAATCGTAAAAGGATTCCTTTGAATGGGTGACCCATGGGGAGGTGTGTGGGCACCACTCTCTCAGCCCAGGGCACACATCCCTCCCTCCTATGGGCCATCTAGAGACCTCGAAGGCTGGTCCCAGGCACAGCATCTTATCTGCATGGTGACATAGAGGACAAGAAAGGGTTTCTCTAGGCAGGGCCTTCAGAGATGGGAAAACACTCTCAGGTTCTCACAGCTGGTAAATGGCAGAGCTGAGGTTGGAGGTCACACTTTGAAAAAAGCTTGAAACTTTTTTTTAAAAGTAAAGTTCATTTTGAAATATCAATGTGTTATATGTGGTGGCAGCAGTGGGATAAAAGAATTGAAGCAGTTCTGGAAGAGTCTTTCCTTTTTTCTAAGCCATTTTGGTTCCAGTTACTCAGTTTCTCCCCTGGGGTTGGGGATTGGGGAGGAAGGGTTTTATATTTTATTTATTTTGTAAAAGGAGATTTCTTTCCCTCCCTCCCTCCCTTTATCTTCCCTGACAACCCATCATCTTAACCATGCAGCTTCCCAGGGAGTTCTGTTGGAAGATATCTTTGCAGAGCAGAGCAGAGGAGGCAGGGTGGGATAATGGCTAGAAATCCAGATTTGGACAGGAGACCCATCTGTCCTTAATCTCAGCTTTGTCATTAAGAGCCGCTTGACCTCTGCTGAGGGACTTCATTTCTCTGAGCCTCCATTTTCTCACCTATAAATTGGGGGTATATCTTAGTTTGCTAGTCTACTATGACAAATATTACACGATGGGTTGACTTAACACAGGAATTTATTGGCTCATGGTTTGGAAGGCTAGAGGTCCAAACTCAAGGTGCTAGCAAGGCGAATGCTTTCTCCCTGAAGTTGGTAGTGACCTGGTGCTGGCTGCAATCCTTGGCGCTCCTTGACTTGAATCTCCCATCATCTGGGGATCTCTCTCTTTCTACTCGGGTTTGCTATTCTGGTTTCTGCTGAGGTCTGGCTTCTTCCTACGTGACCTTCTCTAAACAACTGTTTCCAAATTTCTTCTGCTTATAAAGCACTCTAGTAATATGGATTAAGGCCCTCCCTGATTCCCTTAGGCCATACCTCAACTAAAAATAACCTCTTCCAAAAGTCCTTTTTACACATGAGTTCACACCCACAGGAACACATAATAAAATTAAGAACATGTCTTTTTTTTTGGCAGGTTGGGGGAAGTGTACATAATTAAATCTATCACAGAGTAATAATAGCATTAATCACTCAGGGATCTCATGCAATAGTGAAATAAATGTAAGCCAAGTATTTAGTACAGGAACACAAACCCTTTTCCACAATTCCAAACTTAGAAAGTTCTGAAAACTGAAAGCTTTTCCATAATTTATTTTGCAATAAAATTCTATCTCACCTGAACTCAGTTGGCAACAAAACCTGAGTTGAACTAATGTAAAACTGTTTAGAGTTTTTATTGTGACTATTCGTGTACTGCAGAAATATTGATGGGTTTGATTCCAAGGTAATGTTTCCGACCCCACTGGGGGTGTTAGGTAACATAAGCTATATGTACCATATTACCTTTCTAAAGTCTAAGAGTTTAAGTTCAAAAATGCATCTGTCCTCAAGGATTTCACACAAGGGCTGGTGGACCTGAAGAATGCCTGGCCAGGGAGACAGTCCACTATGGGAGACTGGTGTCAGTATTGCTTCAGGGACTTGCCCAAGGGCACACAGAGAGTTGTTTGCATATGGGGCTTTCCTCAGGTGTTATTTGTTCTGTTGGCCAAAAATAGCTCTTCAACTATCCAGCTTGAACTTTCTCCAGTAGAAATCTACTTATTTGGGATCTTTGGTCATTAAGAGACCAGTTGTAAAGATGAAAATTGGTTGAGTGAAGGTGGAAAACTTACTTATAGGCCAGAACCAGAGCAAAAGGGTGGGGACAAGATGTTGAGTCATGGTGGTTTAAAGGTGACCCATTAGATATCAGCACTGTTTCTGCACCCAGGGTGAGCTCTGGAAGTTAAATAGAATTTTACTGGATAGGAAAATTTTAGCATGCGGGGGGTGGGTGTAATAAAATTTCCAACATACCCCCATTCCTTACTCTCTCACAAGAATTTGAGAGAGTTTTATAATAAAAGATAAAATCTAATATAATTGTTAACATAAAGTTAAAAGATATATATAAAGCTGGGAGTAAGAATAAGCTATATGAAGATGCTACAGCTGAATCAGAAACTTAGCCCTGAGCTTCCTGGCATCCAGGGGAAAAAGGAGAACATGATGATTATATGGCTCTCATAGTATATGTTTTGGTCATCTATTTTTGCATAACAAACTGCCCCAAAACAAGTGGCTTAAAATAATCATTTTATTTGCTCAAGATTTTGTGGGTTAAAAATTTAGGAAGCGTTTGTCTGGGCATTTAATCTCTGATATACCTGGCACTAGCTGGGCTGGCTGGAACTGGAAGATAAGTTCCAAGATGGCTTCTTCAGTCTCATGTCTGGTGTGTCTCTGCTCTTTGGACTCTCCCTATTTCTGTGCATCTCATCATCTAGGGCCTCATCATGGGGGCTTGGGCTTCTCACTGCATGACGATCTTAAAGCACATGCACTTCTTATGCAGCAACTGGTTTCTCAGAGGCAGGAAATGGGAGCTGCAAGACCAGATAAGGGCCATGCCCAGAACACACACAGCATCACTTCCACCATCTTCTCTTGGTCAGAGCAATCAGAGGATCTGCCCAGATTGAAGGGGATGGAGTCATAAACCCCACCCCTTGACTGGGGCTGTGGACAAGGCCATGGTGCAGAGCAGCAGGTGAGATGGGAAATATTGAGGCCACCTTTGGAAAAATAATCTGCCACAATAGGATATAAAGCATACACGTTTGCCAGGAAGAGTGAACTTTTATTTAAGGCTGCACTTGTAAGATGAATTTTGTAAGATATCTTATAGAGAACATTCATTCCAGTGAATGTCATCAAGACATTGTCATCAAGACAATGTCATCAAGAGCCATGTTGCAGAAGATGCAGAACAGCTCAGAATTTTATATATACTTAGTAATTCTGAAAAACCAATGGCTTTATTTCCAGGAGCTCTGGTCCTAAGAAATTAGTTACGGTCCTTGGGATGCAGTTTTCCCTTTCAGTTGATTAATGGCCATACGATATAGCTTCTCCTATGAGCTGGACTCTGACCTAGCTCTGTGGAAGCCAAGCAGCCATATACTTGGTCCCTGCCCACCTGCAGTTCCATCTTGCAGGGAAAGCAACACATATAACAATACAAAGTGTGAGTGTGGACCTGGATTTTTCCACTGTGGTCAGAGAGCTGCTTACATTAGACCTACCAAAGGTGTTTATTACAAACCCAGATGCAGGACCCCAGCCTTCACCTACTGAAACAGCTTCTCTGGGAGCTGGCACCCAGGGAAGTCTGCTCTGAACATGCTTCCCTGCTGACTCCTGCACATACTGACCTTCAGAGCTCCATGGAAATTTCAGACCAAGAATACGAGTCGTGACCAACACTAATGGAGACTTTGCTAGCTCAGGGACAGTTCTACGGGTTTTGCAAGACATTACATTAGTTCATCTTTTCAATAACTCCACCAAGTAATATTCTCTATTTCACAGAGGAGAAATTGGAGCCAGAGAAAGGTTCCATAACTTGCCCAAGATCACGCAGTTTCTAAGGGGGTGAAGCCATGGCTCACCCCTGGGTTCTGGTTCCAAAGCCCACCCTCTTCCCTAACATGCTGAAGGGTTCCATGAGCCTAGATAACCAAAGAGGACCCTCTATCCATGCCAGGATGCCTCCAACTACCTGATATATGAGAATACCATCTTCTCCTGGAACTGAGATGATAAATGTAGAAAACTTCATTGAACAAGCTTTGTTAATGTGCTCTCCTCTCTTTTGAAGGTGACAAGGAATAGAACTTACATTGACCTGCACAATTTGTTGCTTCTATCTGCTAGGTGTGTGATCCTTGTACCAGAGATTGCACCCTGCATAGCTACAGCCTGCTTATCTGTGAATGGGGGCCTGGGTGGGGTCCACCTCCAGGTTCCCTTCCAACCCCAATGTAACCAAGTCCCAGATGATTTGATGCTGAGGACCATTTGCCTATTCACTGATTGTTTCATTTATTCAATTCATTCTGCAATAGCTACTCTGTGCCTACTATTTGCACTCCAGTCTCAAAAGAAGTAAATGTTTAAAGAACCCACTTAACTTAAAAGATGATTTTAGAAATTTCATTTCATAGCAAGACGTCCCAAAGGATTATCGCATTTTGTGGTCCTCAAGCACATGCCCAGGAAGCTGCTGTCTCTCATTGTTTTAAGGGAAACCCAGAAGTTTATCACCCAGGACTTTTTAATTCAAATATGCTGACATTCCATGGCTCTCTGCCCTGGGGCGAATCCTTCCACCTTCAGACATTCTTTGATCCTCTGGCCCAGGCTGCTTTCATTTCACAGTTGAAGTAATAAGGGTTAGAACAGATGACAGCCTAGTTCTAGGGAGCTGGGTCCTTGGCCCCAGAATGACACCGTGGTGAGACAGGAGGCCACATGGCAAGGTCACAGCGAAGCTTTGGAGACAGAAGAACCACGGGGCTTTTCTCCGGTCCAGCACTTTCTCTGTAGCTCTCCTTCCACAAAGCGTGGGAACACAGTAGGTACCATACCACACCTGGGGTTGCGTGGGGGAAGTGCCCCCTCACTCCTCCAAGCAGCTCTGGAGGCATTTCCTCCAAACTGCTGGGAACCATGGAGCTCCAACCCTGTTTACTTACAGGTAGGGAAACTAAAAGTGAAGGGGGAATCCTTTGTCTGAAACCACAACCAAACAGAAAGTAGCCCTGCGTTCCACAGGGCAGCAGCCCTTGCACCCAAGAGCCTGGCCTTGTTGTTACCCAGGAAGGATAATTCTCCCCAGCCTGGGCCTCTGCCTGGTAGTACTGTGTTTTCCTTGATTCCTTTCTCCACCTCCCCTGGCTGCTCCTCCCTCTTCCTGAGCAGCTCTCCCCTTTCCCTGAATTACCAAAGTCAGCAGCCCAAGCTTCACCCTGGCCTCCTGCCTGCTGGAGAACTGGGGAGCAGAGATGTGCTCCCAGGGGTCCCTAGAAGGATGGCCTTGAGCTTCCCACTGGCAGAATAGGAGCGAGCAGAGCACAGATGTGCACCCCTGCTCTCTGCTCCTTGCCTCCAGCCACCACCACCAAGATCAGCTTGCCCTGGCGGCTTCCTGCCCAGCATCGCCGAGTTCTTCTGGGGAATGCTTAGCAAGTGTCTCGGCTTCCAGACTAAGGGCTGCAGTTCTTGGCATGGGAGATGTTTTTCAGCATACAGTGCTCAATGCAGACATCTCCGCAGAGGTGAGGAGTTGGGAGGGGGGCGATGGGCAGGGAGGGGAGCCAGGGAGGACAGACCTTTTGCCTTCTCAGAATTCAGCCTGACTTCTCCACTCTGTCCCCTCCGTGGCTGCGCATGTCCTCAGGACGGCTTTCAGTATGTCTCCTGCGTTATTCCTTGCACTTGGGGGAAAAGGAGGGTGCAGGGACTATATCTGGATTTTGTTGATATCAGGCAGAAGGAAGCGAAGACACCCTTTTCTGACTCATGACATGTGAGAACATTCTCTTGACAGAACCAGTCCCAGTAATAGTAACAGCTCCCGGGCCTCCGGCAGGCCCCAGCCCATTACCTTCAGCACCCTGCCAAGCTCAGCAGGGTCCCCATGGTGCGGGGGCTGGGAGGGGTGGGCGAGCAGGAGGCAGTGGTTGCCCAGGGTGGGAGGTTAAAGACAGACATGGAGAGGCTGAGCAAGAGATGCCCAGAGACAAGGGCACAAGACGGAGAGACGGAGAGACCCAGAGACTGAGAGAGATGCTGGACGTGTTGGTGCAGAGATGCAGGAAGTCAAGGTTGTAGAAACTTGGCTGAGGTTGAAGGCGGGAGGAAACAGACCCCAGAAAGACTTTCCCCTGCCTCCCTACCACCCCCACACTCCCTATGGTCCTTCGTCATGGGCTGAGGACCATTCTCCCAGTCTGGAAGCCCAAGGGGGGCCAGGCTACTGCCGTCAAACCTTTCTGGATGTCCTGAATCTGCACAGGTTTTCAGGACCCAGGACTCCTTGATCCACAGCTCTGGAAAGTTGCCTTCTCTCTGGTATCGAGATTCGGGGGCTCTTGGTGGGGCTCTTTATTTCAAAAACAATACTCTCTAAAGAATAATGTTGTTTTCCCTTTTAAAAATAAACTTTTTTTTTTTTGCCACCCCCGCTACCTCATTACCAAAACACAATGCAAGCTCATCACAGAGAACTTGGAAAATATGAAAAGATACGAGAAAAAATAAGACATGATTTGTAATCACATTGCCTAATGATCACCACCACGAAGAACTTAATGGTTTTCCTTTCAGTCTTTTGTCTGTGCATGTAGCTGTATAATTAGCAATAACACACCACAAGTATTCTATTAAATATTACATGACATCACCATTTTATTAGGGTATATATTCTAATATACGGATGTGGCATTCTTTATTGAGGTAGTCTATAGTTGAATATTTAGGTTACATCTAACTTTGTTACTCCTAATAACACTTTAATAAATATATTTCTGGGAAGCGGCTGTGGCTCAATCAGTAGGGCTCCCATTTACCATATGGGAGGCCCCGGGTTCGGTTCCCGGGGCCTCCTGGTGAAGGCAAGCCTGCCCGCACGGCGTGGTTAGCTGACCCAGCGAGCACAAGCAGCAAGGGGGGGATAAATGAATAAATAAATAAAATCTTAAATATATATATATATATATATATATATATATATATATATATTTCTGCACATATCTTTGCCCGAGTTTCTAATTATTTCTTTAGGATTTATTTAAAGAAGAGTACTTACCGTGTCACAGGCCACGAACATTTTTAAAGCTCTTTCTATATATACATACATCTATATACTGCCAAACTGCTTCCCCGAGAAGTTTGTACAATTTACACTTTTAGTGCAATTTAGAGCCAGATCCTGATCACAGAGCCTCATTTGATATTTAATGACAGTGCTTTGTGGTTTGTAAGGTAAGCTTATGTAGGTGGAAGGCCAGTATAAATATCTCCTTTTTTCAAAGGAGAAAACTGAGGCTCAGAGAGGTTAAGCAACTTGGCTGAGATTTTAAATTTAACTAAGTGGTTCCCACGAAGTTTTCTCCCTTCTGGTCACATCATCAACACCAAGGGTTATATAGCTATTCACACTGAAATTGAAATTAATTAAAAATAACTTAAAAATTCAACTCTTCGGTTGCTTTAGCCAAATTTCAGTTGTTCAAGTCGTGTTTCAAGGCCATATGTGGCTACCATATTGGATAGAACAGGTATAGAATGTTTCCATCATTGCAGAAAGCTCTATTGGGCAGTGCTGCTCACACAGGCTTACTACTGTGTCCCCACTTTTGGTAGGGATCCCTCCCCCCTCACCCCCACCAACTCACATCCATTGTGTACAGTGAGGTTGAGTCAATATCCTGAAAGCACAGATCTGAGCACATCAGTGACCAGTCCAACATCTTTCTTGCTTCCCTCTTACCTGTAACCTGCCACATTAGCAGTAAGCACAAATCTACAGCTACCTTTGCTCTTTACCTTCATCTGCTTTTCTGTACAATTATTACATATCATCTGTGTGTCTGCACTGAGGTGCTGCAGGCACAGAGGTGAACAAACCATGGACTCTACCTGAGCCCACAGTTTGATGGTTTAAAATACCACCCACTCCCTGACCTCCTGTCCTGCTTCACTTTTCTTCATAGCGCTTATAACTACCAGTATTGCATTATATTACATATTTATTTATTTATTGTCTATGACCTCCACTAGAATGGAAGCCTCACAAAAGCAGTGTGTTTCTCTGTTTTGGTTACTTCTGTATGCAAAGAGCCTGGGACAACACCTGGCCCTTGTTAGGTGTGAAACAAATACCTATGAATGACTCATTAAATTCCAGGATATTCCATGTATAATCCTTTCTAATGGGCTAGAAAAACTGGAAACAAAGCAATGCTCAAACTCTGGAGATTGTATCTCAACCCTATAATGCTTAAAATCTGACCTATACCCTCTCATGGTACTCAAATGCCAGCATGATACATTTCTGCAAATATCTGCCATTTCTTCCACTATGGAGATGTATGAAAAGAACTAATACAAGATGGATTTCATGGCAACTGTTTGGCATCCAAAGTTGGCTTTCAGCTGGGACTATCTCCTATTTGAAGAGACATATCAGGCACTCAGTCCCAGCAAGTTATACAACAGGGAGATCAAAGAGAATATTCACCAGGATCTCTAAAACTGGGGTCGAAAGAAATTAACTCAGGAACTTTCTGTTCTTCTTTTGTAGTATTGATTTCTGGGATTTTTTAAAAAATAAAATTTTATTGAAGTATATCATTCATACATGAACCTACATAAACAATAAGTGAACTTACAAAACAAATATGCATATCATCATACAGGGCTCCTATACATCACTTCACTGCTAACACCTTGCGTTGTTGTGAAACGTTTGTTACAAACTATGAAAGAGCATCCTCAAAATATTATTACTAGAAGATGGCGGCAGAGTAAGGAGCTAAAAGAGTCAGCTTTTACAGCACAGTTATTAATCAGCCAGAGCCATCTAAATCACCTGTTTGGGGGAGCCCAGGAGACCAGAAGAGCATTCTGCGACATCCTTGGAATAACGGAAGGAGGAGACTATCCATCTGCAGCGAAGATTCGTGAGTAGAGCACTCCACGCCGCAGAGGCTGGTGCCCATCCTCCTTTAGCAGCACAAGCCACCTCAGGAGCTATTCCCTGGCTGGAGCTGGAAGCTCCATTTCCCAAAAATAGAGGAGGAAGAGATGGCCAGGCACTGATTTCAGCTATTGAGTAGTAAATTTGGCTGGCTAAAGTCCAATCCTAAGAAAAGCTAAAGTTTGAACCTGTCCAAGTCAGAAAGAGGTCAGTAGCCTCCATTTTAACTCCTCCCCTGGCATGAGGGAAAGCAGGGCTGATTGAAAATCACAGTGAAGGTAGGGACAGGCTTCTTTTCACCCAGGTCAGATTGCTACCCTAGCCTGGGCTCCAGCCCCACCTCTGGTAGGGAGGAGGTTGGGGGGATCTATACCAGCCTCTCCAGGTAACTACAGGGCAAGGCAGAAGGGACAATGCTCCCTCAGCCTCTCCGGGCAACTACAGATGCTTTGCCCATGCGAACCAGATTAGTGGACACATCTCTGGCTTCTTCCCCAGATGTGAGGGCAAGAGGAGGGATAGTGTGCCCCCAGCCTCTCTGGGCAACTGCAGCCACTTTTGGCCCACATGAACTACAGTGGCAGGCAAATCTGTGAACACATCTTCACCCCCAGTAGCATAGGAGGGTGGCGGTGTTTCCTCAGCCTCTCTGGGCACCTGCAGTTGCTTTTGGCCCACACAGACTAGATTATTGAGCATATCTGTGGCTCCATCTCCTCTCTTGAAAGAGCAGGAGGAGAAACAATGATCCCTCACCCTCTCTGGGCAACTGCAGCTGCTTTTGGCCAACATGGCTTAGTTTGCTGCCCACACCTGCTGCTCCATCCCTGCCCCAGGCAGGGGAGGAAGGGGCAGGAAGTTTCATCAGTCTCTCCAGGCAACTACAGATGGTATTGGCCTGCACGACTTGGACTATTATACATAGCTACAGCTGTATCCCTACCCATGGCAGGGAAGAAAGGTGGGAGAAGCTTCATCATTCCTGGGGCAACACGGGCAGCTTCAGCCTCCACAACTTATAGTACCAACCACATCCTCTGCTCTTACTCTGCAACCAGCAAGGGAGAAAGGGCAAGAAACAGATGAAAAAGCTGAAAGATTCAGATTGGCTCAACACAAGCCACTATAAATTTGCAAATTAAGTTGAACCAAGTATTAAAGAGGGGCTGTAGCACAAAGCCAATCAAATAGAAAGCCCTAGACTAAAGAGAGAAAAGAGGCCAAGAATAAATATATCTAGTAAATAAGATGCTGAGACACCAACCAAAAATTACAATACATACCAAGAAACAGGAAGATATGTCCCAGTCAAAGGAAAAAACTAAGCCTCCAGATGACATAAATGAGTTGAGACAACTAATCATAGAGGTTCAAACAAATCTCTTTAATAAATTCAGTGAGATGGCTGAAGATATTAAAGATTTTAAGAAGACACTGGGTGATTACAAAGAAGTATTTGAAGGCATACATAGAAAAATAGCAGATCTTATGGGAATGAAAGTCACAATAGATGAAATTAAAAATACACTGGAAGCATATAACAGCAAATTTGAAGAGACAGAAGAAAGGATTGGTGAGCTTGAAGACAGGGCCTCTGAAAGTGAACGTGCAAAAGAACAGATAAAGAAAAGAATGGAAAAATTTGAACAGGGTATCAGGGAACTAAATGATGGCAAGGGACATGCAAACATAGGTGTCATGGGTGTCCCAGAAGAGGAAGAGAAGGGGAAAGGGACAGAAAGAAAATTTGAGGAAATAAAGGTAAAACATTTCCCAACTCTATTGAAGGACACAGATATCTGTGTCTACGAAGCACAACACACTCCCATCCAAATAAATCTGAATAGACCTATGAGACATATACTAATCAGAATGTCAAGTACCAAAGATAAAGAGAGAATCCTGAGAGCAGCAAGAGGAGACTCATTACATACAAGGATTGCCCAATAAGATTAAGTGCTGATTTCTCATCAGAAACCATGGAGGCAAAAAACAGGGTATAATATAAATAAGATACCACAAGGGAAAAACTGCCAGCCAAGAATCTTATATCCACCAAGACTGTTTTTCAAAAATGAAGGTAAGTTTAGAATATTCACAGATAAACAGAAACTGAGAGACTTTGTAAGCAAGAGACTGGAGTGCTATAACTTGAAAAGAAAAGACAGGTGAGAGAGACTTGGAAGAGAGTCTAGAAATGAAAATTATATCAGGAAAGTAACTAAAAGTGTAAAAACAGTGGTGAAAACCAGATATGACAGATAAAACCCAAAGATCAAAATGGGTGAAGCAAACAGCTTTTACAGTAATAACATTGAATGTTAATGGATTAAACTCCCCATTCAAAAGACACAGACTGGCAGAATGGATAAGAAAATATAAGCCATCTATATCATTGACAAGAGTTTCACCTTAGACCCAAGGGTACAAGCAGATTGAAAGTGAAAAGCTGGAAAAAGTTATTCCACTCCAACAGTAACCAAAAAAGAAGCTGGAGTAGTTATTCTTATATCAGATGAAATAAACTTTAAAAGTAAAGCTTTTATTAGAGACAAAGAAGGTCATTATATACTAATAAAAGGGGCAATTTACCAAGAGAAAATAACAATCATAATTGCATTTGCACCTAAACAGGATGCCCCAAGTTACATGAGACAACACTGGTAAAACTGAAGGTAGAAATAGATGTCTCTACAACAATAGTTGGAGACTTCAATACATCACTGTCATCATTGGATAGAACATCTGGGCAGAGGATCAATAAAGAAATAGAGAGCTTGAATAATATGATAAATTAACTAAACCTAATAGTCATATATAGAACATTGCACCCCAAAATAGCAGTGTATACATTCATCTCAAATGCTTTTGGAGTCTTCTCCAGGATAGATAGAATATATGTTGGGCCACAAAGCAGATCTCAATAAATTTTAAAAGATCAAAATTATACAAAGCACTTTCTCTGATAATAATGGAATAGAGCTGGAAATCAACAACAGGCAGAAAAAGGGAAAATTCACAAATACATGGAGATTAAACAACATACTGTTAAATAATTATTGGGTCAAAGAAGAAATTGCAAGAGAACCAATAAATATCTCAAGAGGAATGAAAACGAGAGCACAACATATCAAAACCTAAGGGATGCAGTGAAAGCAATGCTGAGAGGGAAAATTATAGCCCTCAATGCTTACATTAGAAAAGAAGAAAGAACTAAAATCAAAGACCTAACTACACAGTGGGAGGAGCTAGAAAAACAACAGCAAACTGCCCAAAGCAAGTAGAAGGAATGAAAGAACAAAGATCAGAACAGAAATAAATAAAATTGAGAACAGAAAAACAATAGAGAAAATTAACAAAACCAAAAGTGGGTTCTTCAAGAAGATCAACAAAACTGACAAACCCTTAGCTAGACTGAAAAAGAAAACAAGAGAGAAGATGCAAATAAATAAAATCAGAAATGAAACTGGGGACATTACTATTTACCCCACAGAAATAAAAGAGATTATAAGAGGATACTATGAGCAACTGTACACCAACAAACCAGACAATGTAGATGAAATGGAAAAATTCCTAGAAACAAACAATCTACACTGACCCTAGAAGAAATAGAAGACCTCAACAAACCAATCACAAGCAAAGAGATTGAAATAATCATCGAACAACTCCTGAAAATGAGAAGGCCAGGACCAGATGGCTTCACAATTAAAATCTACCATGCATTCAAAGATTTAATATCAATATTACTTAAACTCTTCCAAAAAATGTAACAGGAAGGAATGTTACCAAACTCATTCTATGAAGCCATTATCATCCTAATGCCAAAGCCAGATAAAGATTGTGAAAAAAATTACAGACCCATTTCCCTAATGAATATGGATGCCAAAATCCTCAACAAAATACTCACTAATTGAATCCAACAACACATTAAAAGAATTATTCATTATGATCAAGTGGGTTTTATCCCAGGTATGCAAGGGTGGTTCAACACAAGAAAATCAATGTAATATACCATATTTTAATAAATCAAAGAAGAAAAATCACATAATCATCTCGATTGATGCAGAAAAGACATTTGGCAAAATCCAGCAACCTTTCTTGATAAAACACTCCAAAGACAGGAATTGAAGGAAACTTCTCAACATGACAAAGGGCAAATATGAAAAACCCACAAGTAACATTGTTCTTAATGGTGAAAGATTGAAAGCTTTCCCATTGAGAGCAGGAACAAGACAAGGATACCCACTGTCACCACTGTTGTTCGATATAGTGCTAAATGTTCTAGCTAGAGAAATCAGTCAAGAAAAAGAAATAAAAGGCATCCAAATTGAAAGAAGAAGTACAACTTTCACTATTCACAGATGATACGATCCTATACCTAGAAAATCCTGAAAAATCTACAGCAAAGCTACTAGAGCAAATAAACAAATTCAGCAGAGTGGTAGGATACAAGATTAATAAGCAAAAATCAGTAGTGCTTCTATATAGTAGTAATGAGCAATCTGAGGAGGAATTCAGGAAAAAAATTCCTTTTACAACAGTGACAAAAAGAATCAAATATTTAGGAATAAACTTAACCAAGGATGTAAAGCTCTTGTATTCAGAAAACTGCAATGCATTGCTAAAAGAAATAAAAAGACATAAATAAATGGAAGACTAAATATCATCAAGATGTCAGTTATAGACAAATTGATGTACAGATTCAAGGCAATCATGATAAAAATTGGAAAACCCAAATATCAAATTTATTCAGAAGGGTAAGTGGCCCCCAATAGCCAGAAATATCTTAAAAAGAAAGAATGAAGTTGAAGGACTCTCACTTCTGGACTTTAAATCATGTTACCCAGCTACAATGGTAAAAACAGCATGGTACTGGCATAAAGATAAACATATGGAACAATGGAACCAAATTGATGGTTCAGAAACAGATCCTCACATCTATGGTCAAGTGATTTTTGACAAGACTTTCAAATCCGCCCAGCTGGGTAAGAACAGTCTATTCAACAAATGGGAGAACTGGATATCCATATCCAAAGAAAAGAAAGAAGAGAAAGGAGAGAAAGGAGAGAAAGAAAGAGAGAGAGAGAGAGAG
Organism: Tolypeutes matacus; assembly: GCA_026826555.1. Classification (NCBI taxonomy): domain Eukaryota; kingdom Metazoa; phylum Chordata; class Mammalia; order Cingulata; family Chlamyphoridae; genus Tolypeutes; species Tolypeutes matacus. The sequence continues at coordinate 2,900,015 of JAKSZT010054160.1, forward strand.
AGAGAGAGAGAGAGAGA